>QANX01001638.1:0-65796 GCA_003254975.1 Ochetophila trinervis
TTTTTTTTGAAAAATTAAACACATATTCTCTCTTTAACATTCCAATCGACCTATGAAACCTATTTGCTCTCAATTATTTTGAAAGGCGTCTCTGAAATATTTTCTCTCCTACAGATGCTCAGTCTTTATCCAAGGAAGCCTAAAATGTCCACACCATTCGCTCACTATCATCCGATTCCAAATTATGCCTCAAAATTAAAACCCACCAAAACTTTACAAACTAAGTACGTATCATCATTTAATAAAACTAGAATTCCCTTGCAAAAAAATAGAGAATGAAGAGTGGTGGAATCAAAACTGAATTATAGAAGACATAGAATATTAGAAACACATATAAATAGCTTTACAAAAATCTTTGAATGTTAAAATTAATGAACATCAATTATATAAAGCAGTAAAAAAATTTACAGTATAGCTTTAGTGTTCGTTTGGTACGTTGTATTGTATTAGATTGTATTGTAATGTAATGTATTAAATTGTATTATAATGTATTATATAATACATTTTGGACTCGTTTGGTACGTTGTATTGTATTTGATTATATTGTATTGTATTGTGTTGTAATGTATTATATAATACACTCATGTGTTTAGTGTAAAATTGTATTAAATTGATGTTTGGTATATTTTTTATTGTATTGGATTATTTTTTTAAAATTAAAAAAAAAATTAACTTTAACTTTTATTAAAGTTTTTAAATTTATATTTTTAACTTTTATAAAAACTTTAATTTTTAATTTTTTAATTCTAATTTTATTAAAGCTTTTTTTTTCTTAAATATATATATATTTATATTAAAGAAAAATACAATTTTCTTCATATTAACAATTTCATTAATTTTTATTTTTATGCTTACAATATATAAAATATAATAACAATAATAAATACTAGAGGGCCAAAGAAAGGGAATCACACAAACTCAGGATCTGCATGACTTGTATAACTTAATACATACAATTTTTGGTGTATTACTAATACATCAAAACTTGTATTAAAAATGTAAAATTGTATTATTTAATACAATACATTGTATTCACCAAACACAGTATAACAAAATAATACTTCACTATGCTTCCCTATACAGGATACCAAACAAGCCCTTTATGTGTTTGGTGCAAAATTATATTAAAATGTATATACAATATAATATTTGATATACTATATTATTTTATTAGACTATTTTATTAAAATTTAAAAATTTTAACTTTTATAAAACTTTTAATTTTATTAAAGTTTTTAGTTTTAATATTAAATTTTTTAATATTTATTATTTGTGAGTTCTAAAAATATTAAAAACAAATTAATAGTAGATATAACTTAGACTGTGGATTTTACTTTTGCTTTCTTATTTTTAAGCTAGGCTAGAAAAAATTGCAGACAAAACAATGAAAATTACAAATATAATTTAAAATGACGATGTAAAAGAATATATATTTTTAATACTAATAAATTTACCGTTTGGCTAGCGGAAAAAATAAAGTATAAAAAAATTCAAAAATTTGACAGTAGATATGTCCTAAAAAATAAAAATAAAAATAAAAATCTCTATAAAAAAATCTGTATGTGCAAAAAAAAAATTTAATGAAATATATTATTTAATATAAAAAAAATTTAATATATTAGTTATATATTATATTTTATATTAAAATATATTATATAATATTATACAAAACTAATACTAAATACAATATTAATTTTAATTAATATATTATATTCAAATAATATTTCTGCTACCAAAACAAGTCCTTACAGGACTATATATGCATATAGCGGCAAAAACTATAAATTTAGTTCAGATTTGAGAGAGAGAGAGAAAGAAAAGGGATCTTGAGGTTAGTGGGTGTGGCTGCAGAAGCAAACGAAGAGAATGGAAAAGAGCTCGGGTGTCTTTGCTCGTCGATCTGGCAACGGCAGTTTCTTTTTCTTTTCAGTTCTTCCTCTATTCTCTGTTTTTGCGGCTGGGAGAGAAAAAACAAAAAATAATTAAGATGCTGATTTAGAATTATATGGTACTTTTAAGCAAATGGCATCAATTGATTGGGAGTGGTACCAGCTGTACCACGGTGATATTGAAGTTTGTTGGAGATGCTCTTAAACCATTCAAACAAGATTAATTAATGTTCTGTTTACATTTTTTTTTTAAATAATAATTAATGTTCGATAGTGTAAAACCACCAATAGGAGTCAATTTCAACAAAGAAAATAATATCTTATGCATATTAATGGTTACAATATTTTTAAGTTTTTTTTTTTTTCTTTTATTCTTTGTATAAACCATATAAAATTACTTTGTCGTATCAGTGAAAACAAATTATCAGATTTTTTTAAGCAAAGAAAGATACTTATAAGACGCCTCTTTAATTTTTTCATTTAGAGTTTACAATTAATTGCATGTTTAGTCTATATAATTTTCTTTGTTGATTACGAACAAAAATGTTATACTTTATTTAAAAAAATATGTAATATTATAAATAGGATTTTCATTACTATAGACTATAAGTTTTATTTAAAGATATTGAAAAAAATTTATATTTCATTAAATCCCAAAAGAAAATTACATATACTAATAACTTAATTAAAATTAGAAATACTTTTGATATTGGTTTAAATACTCATGCTACTATAAAGTATATATGACATTTATTATGTTAATATATGAAATTTAAAAGCTAAAATTAAATGATAAATAAATGATAAGTGGATAACTAAGCTATAAAAAATTTTAAGATCTAAATTATTTATTTTTTATTTAATTTTAGCTTTTAAATTTTATACATAAATATAACAAATATCAAATATAACCGATAATAACTTCACTGTTGGTTTAAATACTAAATATATTAAAAAAGCAAAAAAAAATTAAAGTAAAGTAGCTCAAAATACCATAATAGTAATGTTATTTGGTTGATGAGCTGATTTTTAACACAATGGAAGGAAAAATAATTTGTAATATGAAAGATATTTTTTCTTGGAAATAAATGAATTAGAATAGTTATTGAAAAATTCTTTGACTTCATTAGAATTTTAAAAACCACATTTCCGCAAATATTCAGACTTAAAAATTGATGATTAATTTATATTTTTTCCTTTAGTTTTTAAATCATATTTCACTTTATCTATTTTTAATAATCTATTACTTGTTTTATTAATTTTTTTTTAGTAAAAAAGCAATGCTATATTAAAGTGAAAAAAACTTCAAAAATGAAAAATACAAGTCTGCCCTTCTGGATAGTCCAAGGAAAGGACCTAGCCACGTAAGAAGGGAGCTTCTCCACAGAAGAGAAATCAAAAGAAACATATATTTCTACCAAGGGAAATTATTTCTACTTGTTTTTATTAATTGTTGTTTATCTTTGACTTCCACATTTCCTTGTCTTAGGTTAATTTCCTCTTACGTTTTGACCAAAAGGGAAAGTTAAAAAAAAAAAAAAGAAAAAAAAAAAAGAAAGTAAAAGGCTTTGTTAATTTAATATATAATAGGTACATAGAGTCTAATTCTATGTTTTTGATAACTAGAGTCTAATTCTATGTTCTTATTCAAAGTCCACTCTCGACCACTTTTTTTTCTTCTTCTTTTTTTTAAAAAAAATAAAAGGATATAAAAAAACATTATTTTGTAACATATATATATATATATATAACTGTTTTCACTTTTCAATTCCAACAGTTTAATTTTTAATTTTTTTTGTGCCTAGCAAAAATAAAAAAGTGCGGTGTGACTTAGTTATATAATAATATGCATGAAAGGGCATGCGGGCCAAAATTCAAAGATGCATCACCTTTTAAAATGTGTAAAATAATTTTGTTCTCTCCAAATGATAAAATAAAAATAAAAATTGATCTTTCCAAAAATGAAATACAGAGCAAAACAGAACAATATTGTGAAATAATTAGTTGAAATATAAGACTTATTAATGTATTTGATTTGATGGACGAGTAAGATTTAAATTGAGAAACTAAGAGAAATACTGTAATAAGTCAAATTAATTGTTTTATTTTCTGCATTTCAGCCCTAAAATAATAACAGATCCTTTAGCTAGATTATAGAATTCAAATATACCAAGTCCTTATTTGATTATGTATTTTATTTTATTTTTTATTTTTTTAAAAATTGTTATTTTATACATCCCTAAACGAAGCTCTAAAGTTTGTGAAAAAATTCATACCACATAAAAGGATATATGTATACAAAAAAATAATTTGTTTAGCACTGAGAAAAAAAGAAGAAGATGAAGTAGTTGCAAAGTTGCTAATTAGTTGTTGAAGAACAAGGTTGAATACATGATTGAGAGGTATTCCTCCAAAAAAGAAAAAGAAAAAGAAAAAAAGGTTGAGGTTGCCAAGTTCTTAGTTAAAAAGGAAATTGTATAATAATCACACCAATATTTATATAATCAATTATATATATACAAAAAGCATTCACCTTACATTGATCATAAAAATATATTTACGACTATTTTTTCAGTTAGCAAATAAGCTTATTATAATTTCACCCAAAAAAAAAAAAAAGCTTTAGTAAAATTAAATTCCACAAGAAAAAATTGTCTTAAATTTTAAAAAAATAATTTCTGTCCGTGAAATCAGAGAAAATTTATTATACACTAATATATTATCACGTGAAAAAATTATAAAATTGATAGTTTAGATAATTTTTACGGAAAAAAAGGAATGCATTCTAATTAGGATATGTAAATTGGGGTCAAATCCAAACATATAGTTACCAAATCTTTTTCAAATAATAATAATAATAATAATAATAAACAAAAAAAATGGCAAATTGCCGGGAGAGTTAATTTAATTAACTGAAGTTCTTTCATTACAAGAAAAATAATTTTTTTTTTATCTTTAATAAAAATAAAAATAAAGTTTCCTAAAAGGAAAGGGAGCGACGTTTTTAGTTTTACTAGGGGTATTTTTGAAATTATGAAAAACTGTAACGGTCATAATTAGGAAACTCTGAACCATCAAACCGTCAGCAGAAAAAAACAAAAAACAAATAAAGAAAATCTTTAAATATATAATGAAACAGAAGTAACACAACTATTTCAATCTCTCTCTCTCTCTCGATTATACGCCCAGTTTTTTATTTTTCTCTCTATAATTTTCGTTCTTCTCTCTGGCTCAGATCCCTAAATCTCTCGCTTTTTCTTTATCAGTCGGATCAATCTTTTTCCGGTTAGTTTTTTTCTTCCCCATTATTTGATCAAGCTTTTTTACTTCAAATTTGTTTGCTTTTCTAGCTGTTAGCGATTGTTCTAGGTTTTTAATTTTTTTTAACCCTTTATATCGTCATCGGTTCTATATTTCAGCAATCCCCTTTCTTATATTTTCTGGGTTATAAATTAGGGTTTTTTTTTTTTTTTTTTTCAGGCACTGAATTTTGGTTAGGTCGAATTTTTCATTGCATTCTTCGGTGAAATTTCGGATTCCTGTGGTGTTTTTTCATGATAATAAGGTACGTAGATTTTTATATAAAGTTCTTTTCGATTTTTTGCATTACAAAGCTGGGATTAAAAAAGAAAGAAGAAATCACAAAGGTTTTAAATATCCTCTTTTTATTGTTATGGGTTTCTTGAAAGATATCAATCAAACCTTATCGTTGAAAAAAATATATATTTAAAAAATATCTTATGAACTGAAAAAAGCTCGGTTTTTTTTTAAAAAAAAATTCTCCTTTTTTAAAGAAAGGGGTATTTTTTTTTTAATTTCTTTTTTCAATTTGATAGAAAATTGTGTGATGGCATTACTGTGTTAATTTGGATAGCACCAATTCTTTTGAAGCTACTATTTATTGGTTGCATTGGTGTGTCTTTTTTTCTTTTTTAAACATGTTAAAAATATATTTGCTGTTAATATTAGATAATCTGGTCCCGATTGCTACTTTTTGTGCTTCATAATGGTGTCAAAGATTTTGTTCTTTCTTTTCTCCTTGTTTTGTCCTCGTTCACGTATAGGCCTTTATTTATTTTCAGGTTATCCTATTTAGTTTGTTACTCTTGCCGCTATGGCTGACATATATTCTCCCTTGTAGCTGTTTGCAATTTCCATTCTTGCTAGCTGTTTGCAATTTCCATTCTTGCGCTTTGTTTATATTCCTTGTAATGTTCGTTATCCTGCAACTGTGAGGTAAAAAATCCTCTTTGTGGTGCTCTTTTGGAATCGTCTTTACCTGTGATGTCATGTTTTCAGCATCTTGTTTCAGATGAGAGTGGAGGTCTTGTGCCTGATCGTTTCAAAAAAACAATTAGGAAATAGGTTTACTGATGGTCGGCCGATGATATATAACGTAACATATGTTAGTAAAGTTTTTGGAAGATTAGAATTTAGTGAATGCTAACTGGGTAAGAAAGCTTTCTAATTTTATCAAGTGCGTTGACCCCTGGAAATTAAATTCTTTCTATTGGAAACTCATGGCTCACAGTATTCTGTCTATGTTAGTATTTAAAGTCCTACTCACAGTATTCTGTCTGTGTTACTATTTAAAGTCCTGCCTTCTTTTTTTTTGGTTATGTACGAGATTTCTTACACAAGTAGATCTGTGTTTTTTCCCATTAAATATTGGGCTGTACTTTTTCAAGGAGTTGACTAGGATAAGGTCAAACTTTTGGTTGAGTAAGTAAGTGAGATGACCAGTATTGGTCCTCATATTATGTTTAACATGCCCACTTTTGCTTTATTGTCCTGGTGAATAACTCTCCTTGTACTTCGCAGAGAAAACAAAAACATACTAAAAGCAATTCAGCTTTTCATTTAGTGGCTGAGGCAGCCTCAGCTTTGTGAATCTGCTCGATGGAATATGTACCTTTCATCTTTGATATAGAAGTTTAGATGCTGGTCCAAGTAATCGTGATCAAAGTTGATGTTGCTGGGATATAAGTCTAGTCTTGAGTAGATCTAAGCTATAAAACTTAACTATATTTTTCAATCCCTTCCTTTTAGTTTAAAACTTCCCAAGAAAGACATTTCCAGAAAAAATAGTTGTTATGTGAAGTCATCTTTTTTATTTTATGAGACTAAAACAACCTTTTCTTCCAGAATTGATCAGTTGCTGGAAATTTAAGTGTACATGCTGGTTTATCCTTTTACTGTTTACCTAATTGATTTCTGTTAATTTTATGGCAGAGAAAATTTCCATCAACATGGGGCAAAGAAATATGCTATGCACCAATCAGATTATTGATCCAGAAATGGATCAACAGGGCCAAGGTTATCTCTATCCAGGGCCGCCCTCCATCCATTTGGGGGCCACAGCAAACTTCCCTCAGCCAAATATGCGCTCAATGGTCACAGCTACAGGGAATGCTGCTAACTTTGATACCCAATATTTACCTGAGCATTATGAAAGTGCAATGTTTTATGGGATGACACAGTACAACACTGTCCAACATCACCATAATCTTGATTTAGGCGTTGCGACTCCAGCCAACTTCTATTATTCTTACGTGACCCCTTCATCTAGTGCTGGAGTGTTGCCCGTTCCTTTAAACCATGGGACCGCTGATCATTTGCCTTCTTCTAGTGGTTATAGAATGGTTGGAATTTCTGCAGACGATTATGGAAGGAATGCTAACTTTGTGGATGATGTCAGAGGTCCATGCAAGAGAAAAACTCCTGAAGGCTTTCTGGGAAATTATCAACAGTATAATGCCTCTGCAAGCCATAATTCGTCAGTGCTTCCTTTGAGCGCAAGGCATCTTGATGGGGTTGCTGTGATGGATGCTGCATCTTTTTCCCTGCCTCCGTACGTAGGAACTGGAAACCCATCAGTTATTGATATTGGACCTCAGAGTGGTGTGAGGAATAGATTGGGTGCATCTGGTTTGGATTCGGTTCTGACGCATGACCATAACCTCCTTACTCAAGGAAACTACATGAGTCAGCACTTTCAGCCAACTGGTACTCTCTGGTTAGAACAACACATAAGCAGCAACTCTGGTGATCCTGGTGCTTCAGCTTGGAATCAAGCTCCTTCTATACCTTTCATGCATGGTTAGTCTTTCATCCCCTTAGATCTTTAATTGATGCAAGGGAGGTTTTTAATGTTTTTAACAACTGTCTCAATTGTTATAATGGAAAGTTCTCAAAACTATTTTTTTAAGCTTTGGTTTTGTTACAAATTTATTTATTTATTTATTATTATTTTTTTTTTCTAATGATATAATTTTTTTCTCAAATGTGGTTCTTTTACTCCTAGAGTCCTTGATTGGTTTTGTTAGTTTCCTATGAAAATAATATTTATGTTGCGGCAAGCAAGTGGAGCCATTGTAAGGATTTCAGGTGATTTTTTTACATAATTTATTAATGCCATCCTGTAACAGCAATTGATTAGCTCTCTCTGACGACAGGGGGAAATGTCAGTTTAGGTTCTGTAGAGACTGCAAATATGGGAATGGCAAGATATCATGAAACAGCAACTGGTAGAAGTTCCCAAAGTATGCGGCATCCTTCTTCAATCACCCACAGGCTTCAGAATCATCATCCATCACCGTCGATGCAAGGACCAAGAGGCCATAATATTAATTTCCATCCCCCAGTGGCAGCATCTTCATATAGAATTTCCTCAAATTCATCACGTAATATTATGAATTCATCTCAGAATCTTTTGGAGGTAGGTCGTAGGCAATCAGCAATTGTTCCACCAACTGGCTTTAGGATATCCCGGCCTAATCGAGGAGTCGTTCCTGAGACAGCTTTGAGACATCAGAACCTTCCTCACTTGAGACTTTTCCAGGCTGATGTAATATTTCTTTTCATCTATGCCATTTATGACATTTTTGTCCTCTTTCCTCTATCAGCATTTGTCTTTTTTTCTAGGAATTATATGGTAAACATACCCTTTATCATTTTATGTTGACTAAATTTAATGGATGTCATTTTTCTAGGAGGTTGCAATACTAGAGATTCCAGACCTCTATGAAGTAGGAAATTTCATTGACCACCACAGGGACATGCGCTTGGATATAGAGGATATGTCTTATGAGGTAAATGAGGAAGTTTTATAACTGAAAATTTGATTTTGTAGATAAATTATCAATTTAGATTGAACTTTGTTTCTTAAATATGGAACTGCAGGAACTTCTTGCACTTGGGGAGAGGATTGGCAATGTAAGCACTGGGTTATCTGAGGATGCCATTATGAGTCAACTAAAGTTGAGGACTTACTTATCATCTTCAACCACTATAAATTTGGAAGAGGCTGAATGTCTGGTCAAGGAAGCTGATGCTTGCATCATATGTCAGGTACTCCGTTAAAAAATTATGTTAAATTGTTTTATTAGTATAAACATTTGAAAAATCTGTTTTCCTGTGTTTTGAACATATGTCTACAATATGTTTGCATACTGATACTCCACGGTTTTATCAATTTTTATTAACTAGTAGGGCATTTTTGAATTTTACAGGATGAATATAAAAACATGGAGAAGATTGGAACACTGAATTGCGGACACGAGTATCATGCAAAATGCTTAAAGAAGTGGTTGCTAATAAAGAATGTGTGCCCTATCTGCAAATCTGAAGCATTGGGCACAAGAAGGAATGATGATTTATAGGAATGGGATCTGTGTTGGATGATGAAGTCAAAGAGACTCGTCCTTTTGGATTTACTAATTTAATTATTTTGTATATGAATTTGCATATATGATCAATAGTCCTGTTCTGCTCTTGTTGGTTTCGAAAACATTGGTCCTGTATCTATCAAAAGTTGTACAGATTTCTCATTTTGTTTATGTGATATAATTAACTTTACAGTAATTATGACATGTTTTTATACATAGCCCTTTTGGTGGTGTTTGGTAGTTAGGACTGGATGGGATAGGATTAAAATAGTCCCAAGTCCACGTTTCGGCTCTGTCCGAAATAATAATTATGTCTATACTGCGCTACAAACAAACGGATCTTTTATGATTGAAAACTTTTGCTTTGATTAATTTTTTTATTTGTTTTGGTAAACTTGTTTTGATTCACTATTGTGATAGTAGCCTAATTCTTTTTTTTTTTTTTGGTAAAGATAGTAACCTAATTCTTATTACATTCATACAAGTGCAATTGTATATTTATGGCAACTTTTGCAATTTTACATCTAGATATAAAATTGAAGTGTATTCGTGAATTAGAAAACTTTTTTGTTTGTTTTTGTGTTTCTAAAGAGCACAAATTGTTCATAAAATAAAGATTGTTTTTGTATCAACAGCTAGTTAACCATTTTACCGTTTTGATTTTTGAGGATAAGTTTGTGCTGTAGATTAACTTGGTGGAAATTGGCAAAATTATTTAGGTTGGGTCCCTGTGCGACGGAGAAAAACTTCCATGAATTCACCAAAAGAGAGAAAAACTTCCATGACACTGTGGTACTAGGTCAGCCATTTGCTGGCATTTGTTAGAAAATTTCCATATTATCGTGTTTTTTTATTTTTTATTTCATTTAAAAAAAAAGGAAAAAACCCATGCCCTTCTGGTTCTTCAACCCATCTGGTGCCTTTTTCTCCTCTTCCTTTTTTCCCCTTCCATTGCTGTCATATCCAAAATTCACCCACTACCTATATTTTTTTCATGGTAGTCTTTAAAAAAAATCCCACTATATTTATTAAAACGCTTAAAAATAAATACCCAGATTTACAAACAAATTTATTTTTCTAAAACAACTATACAGAAAAATAGACATTATAACTTTTTTTTCTTCTCAAATGTTTTTCGAAAAACAAATAAAATCCAGAACGTATTTCAACAACTGTCATACAACGCACAAAAAGAAAACAAAGAAAAAAAGAAAGAGGATGTGCTGCAAAACAGGCTCCTCCTAGAGAAATAGATTTTCAGTCAGAATTTTTTCATCTTTATCCCTACTGCCATTTTGTCTGGTTTTTACAGATCTTCTCACGTAACGTTTAAACTATCAAATTTTTTTGAAAGAAAATTTTATTGTAATTTTGGGAAAATCAATTTTTTTTTTTTTTTTTTTTTTTTGGGGGAGAGAGGATAAAAAAAAATGTTGCAGTCCGCTGAGTTTTGGGTTTGTGAATGACATCCATATAAGGAAGGAAAATGGAGGAAAGACTTCACATGGATGGAAGAACAATTAAGGTGCATGGGTTTACCTTTTTCAAAATAAAACGATGAGATAATAATTTTTAACACATGGTAACAAATGAATCGAAGTGGTACAAGCTATCTGGCACTACGAAAGTTTTTCTCCATGCGACATGGTAGGCTTGGTTAAAATCAGCAGTTTTCATTTCACCGAGAGAAGGCTTCCGAATCTTAGCCTTCGTTTGATATTTTTTTTTTTTGGGTTGAAAAGCTTTATTTAGACGAGTATTTATGCTAAAAAAAAAATATAGATGTTTGATAAAGAAATAAAAAACTATTATGGAGAAGTTTAAATTTTAAACATTTTTAAAAAATTTCGTTTTCCGCTTATATAAAAAAGTTGAAACACAACATTAATTGTTATTATCAATTTTGGTTTTTTTATTATATTTAAAAAATATTGTTAAATAATTTATGTATAATAAATTAAAAGTCAAAAGCACTTTTAAAGTTACATTACCTAAACAATTTATTAAAATTTAAAAATACTTTTTAAAATGACAATTAAATAACTATTAACTATTTAATAATTTTTTTTTTAAATCTATACGTAAAAAGTTGTACTTATATATCAAACTGAACCTTGCTCATTTTAAAGAATGATTTATATAGTTATTTTTATTTAGATTCTCCAAGTGTGATTGTTTAGTTTTTTGGGGTGTTGCCCCCCATTTGATTAAAAAAGAAAAATCAGCAGTTTTAGGGCTGCATACGTCTCCCAAAAATATATAGCCAACAAAGCCAAATATCTTCTGTAAGTGGTGGAATTTTTAAAGCAAAACATTAAAACATGCACGATTCTAATATAAGTTTTCCACCAGAAATTTCTGGAAAAGAAATGCCAGGTCATCAGGGTTAGTAGAGAGAAATGTTTTTACTGTTTTTTCTGCATTGTCCAAAGAACAGGCTTAGCAAAGTTTAAGATTAAGATCAAGATAATTCAACATTTTCAAATACACTACCGGGAAAATGGAAAACAACAAAAATTAAAAAAAAAAAAAAAAAAAAAAAAAANAAAAAAAAAAAAAAAAAAAAAAAAAAAAAAAAACTCATCATCCTGTCTACCAAGGTGATCATTGATCTACCAACAAAGGTGTAGTTTAGCTGTAGGAAGCTTGCTCAACCTTCACACATATAGATTTGAAGTTGGGATTCGAGTTTTGATAAGCTTTGCTATTGCCTCGAATGGTCCCATACTGCAATGCAACATGGAGCAGAACCTATGGCCTGAGCTTTGGGATCTTAAAACTGGAAATTAAAATAAAGAACAAAATGTTCTCCAACAAACACCAACCAACGCAACTTAAAATGCTCACAAGGAGAAATATTAGTGATCTACGAGAAATTGAGTATAACTCAATTGGTTGTTCTTCCTGACTACATGGAGCCAATCCACCATTTAACAAATCTGGATAGGTCAAAGGACTGAGATTTTGCCTGCCTTAATTAACTCATCATTTTTATGATCCAAATCAAACTATTCAAAATATCTCAGATACACAATTAAACAAATCCCAAAACTCTTCCTAATCTACAAAACCAAAGTAAAACAAAAGCTAAGTGCAAAAATGAAATAAAACAATGTAGAGGGGGACTAAAAAATAGGAGCAAATAATTAAGAAATTGATATAAGGAGTCATGGCATTCCTTAGACTCCAAACCCTAAGACCAACCACTGAAAAACTCAAGCAAAAGGTTTAAAAGGAAATCTATCGGTTTCCTGGTACAATCCGAAAGATATAGCAAAAAATGAATAGATAATGTATTTAACCTTGATCTTTGATCTTTCAGTGTCACGGTTAGGCAGAGCAGCAACCAACTTTCTTGACAGCTGAAACATCATCCTTACCTCCAACATTTATGGTTTGTCCTTTAGGCAAGGCTGCAGGATCATCTCCAATGTCAAGCACTTTCCGGCTGACCACATGATAAACTTGGGTCAAGACTTGAGTGAATGCATTCTCAACATTCAGAGCTTCAAGGGCTGATGTCTCCATAAAGAAGGCATTCTCTTTCTCAGCAAAGGCTTTAGCATCCTCAGAAGAAACAGCACGCAAATGTCGCAGGTCTGCCTTGTTACCTACAAGCATTATCACAATATTGGCATCTGTATGACCGCGCAGCTCCTTCAACCATCTGTCAACATTCTCAAACGTAACATGCCTGCTCACATCATAAACAAGCAAAGCACCAACAGCTCCACGGTAGTATGCACTTGTAATTGCACGATATCTTTGACAAAGATCAGAAGGAAGCAAACTTACTCATTGAAGTTACAAATTCATAGTGTCATTTAGAACCAGATCATTATGATATGAAACGGGTAAATTACATTAATCTTCCTCAACTAAAATTAAATTGAATATCTCCCATACAATTTTAATTTAGTTGCATTATTCTCCCTCTGCGTACAACTTTTTTTTTTTTTTTTTTGTTGCATTTCTAATGTAAATATAATGAACGAAACAGAGGGAAATGGTACAAAGCTAAATCATTTGGAAAACTTTGTAAAATTCAAAAGGGTTTGTCTAGTAATTCAAAGAAATGAACATGCATATATTTAACACTAGAAAAAAAAAAAAAAAAAAGTGAATGTTATTCACCCTTAAAATATATATATTTTTTTCTCTACCCAAACATCTTAATATACCAAATAATGCACTGTAAAATGTTAATTCAAGGCAATACATTATTTTGAGCACCTTCTAATTGCAAAACCTTACAAGTCAACAAGCCACGTCAAAATATTTCCTCAGAAATCTTCATATTACCATATTCACAAGAAAAGCATATAACTCATTCATAAAACTAAATATCATAACCAAAATGATTCCAGTTGAGATCCACAAGCTTAAAACCAATAAATATAGCCATTCTACACCTCGAGAATGAGATTGGAGATCCAAGAATCTACTCAACTTTTACACAAATTTACTCCTTTAAAAAACAAAGACGAAAATAGTTAAAGCCATGAGTAAACAACCAATTTATTGCTTTCTAATATCAAGCAGCCATATTATGCATTTTACTAAACAATCCTTCTATGCCTGTTTGAACTTTTTAAGTCATGATCACTAGCCAAGCCCCAAAAAGGTAACATTTTGAAGCCTCTCGAGCATATTATTACATGATAAGAAAACTAAAACCTTAGCAGAGCACCATTATATACACATGCATCGATCAACTTCATCCAAACAACAAATATAATCAAAAAAGGAAACTTTTTTTTTTTAATACCAAAATTCCCCACATTTTCTCGGAAACCAAACTGACAACTCAAATCCAACAACCCAATTACATAAAAAGAAGGATACCCAAAATCCAAAAAAACGTAAAATTCAGAACCCAATAACATAAAATTGGAATGGGAAATGCGAACCTTTCTTGACCAGCGGTATCCCAAATCTGGGCCTTGACAATCTTATCGTCGACGCTAATACTCCGAGTGGCAAATTCGACACCGATGGTGGACTTGGACTCGAGGCTAAACTGGTTGCGAGCGAACCTCGACAGTAGATTGGATTTACCCACGCCCGAGTCTCCAATCAGGACCACTTTGAAGAGGTAGTCGTAGTCGTCATCCGCTCTGTACGCTGCCATAATTCGGGTCGGATCGAATTCGTATCAGCGATTGAAATTCACGGACGGGTCCGAAGCAATCCGATTCAGTTGTTGTTGCTGCTGCTTTTTAAAGATGCAGGGAGTCAGAAAGAAAGCGAGAGAGTGATGATGAGTTGGTTGTTCATGGCTTTTCAGTATATCCCATTTGCATGACAGACCTCAACCCCCACCCCACGTACAAAATATACATGTTACACTGCTACTTTATTTATTTTTTTTTTTTTTTCAAACCTAGGTTTAATGCTCTATAATTATTAATTTTGTGCAAATGAGATAATATGATAAAGTAATATATATATTTTTTGGTAAATGTTGGATTAGAATATATTGTTATCATTGTTTATAATATAATAAAAAGTAAAAACAATGAATTGATAATATAAATATGATAATGCTGAAAATAAAATAATAATCACAACCATTACTATTATTAATAATATAATTAGTCAAGTATAGTTGGCTCAATTGGTTTCCCATTCACATTTAGAGTAGAAAATTTTAAAAAATTATTGTATTACTTTTTTTTTTAAAATTAATAAAAATTATTATTATTTTTGTTAGTGTTAATTATGATTATGGATATTACTATTCTTAATTAACATACATATAATTTGTTAATACTATTACTATATCATTTATTATTGTATCTTGTTTGATATCAATAAAAAAATAAAATTATAATCATTATTAATTTGTAATTTTCATAATGTTTATTATTAACTATTATCAATATTATTGATTCTGATTTACTAGTATTCTATTTCATTTTATTATACCATATACATTCTCAATATCAATGCCATATAGGCTTTATTGAAGCCAACAAAAGAAAGGTCTTTTTTTTTTCTCCTTTTAATATGAGTAAAAAAAAGTTGAGTTTTGATGTTAGTAAGAAAAACTTAAGACATCTATACTGAGAAATGCAAGGTTTATCCAAAGGTTTGTTTAACTATTTATATATTATGTTTTAAAAATTTTATTGGTATCAAAATTGTAAGTGGGTCCATTAAAATATTGACACAAGAAATAAAAGCAAAAGCTATTAACAAACTTTGTATTTACAATAATTCATCTCTACAATTAGTATTCCGTTGAAAATTGGAATAGAATCCCATGGAACTTTGAATGTTCATTTGCAAGAATAAGAGTAAATCCCTTTCATCATTCTCCTCCAGACACGTACTAGCATCCACTACATAATCAAACTCGTCTCCATACATATGAGACGCACAAGCTGCTTTATAAGTTAAAAGTTGAAAATCACCTGCCGCAAATTAAATGAAAACACAAAAACGACATTAATGGCTTCTCCAATGAAATCGAGGTACAAAATAGTAGAAACGCGGAAACAATAACAATCAGGGGCAATTAGGGACTTGACAAGTTTTCTACCAAAAAAAGAAGGGCCTTGACAAGTTTATTAGATTTTTAAGGGAAACTAGAAGAGATTAAAACCAAAACAACTTGCTCAGGCTAATTGAACTAAACTAAGATACTCCAGTTCAGATTTTTTAGTATTGTTGCTCTAATGCAATCCTCAAACACAAATTAAAATTCACTTTTTGTTTCCACAAAGATTTTATCATCGATCTTTGGTGGGGCAGAAACCTAACACACCCAGACAATGCATGCCATTACACAAAAAACAAGAATGAGACAACTTGATGGAGATTAATTATCGTACCATACCTGCTAAAATTTCTGATGAGAGTATCTTATGATTGAAGTGCCGTGTCAACCACCATCGACAACGAAGCCTCCAACTCTTTCCTGATTTACCCTCTGTAAATATTATAGGTGTCTTACTGAAGCAAACCGAGCTATGTTGTTTATGTCCATCTTCATTAAGGAAGACTGATATTCGGTCCTCTTCATGCTGAGAAAGTTTAAGAAAACATAAAGCAAACTCTCTCCACGTATTGAAGTCAGCATAGGTAGCATCTAGATGCATAGCAATCATTTCCAATAAAGAGTCAGGGCTATAATATCCTGCAGAGTATATAAAAGGAAGCAATTGAAAGATTGTCTATAGGGTTGAAGATTGAAGTCTGCATAGGTAGCATATAGATGCATAGCCATCATTTCCAATAAAGATTCAGGGCTATAATGTCCTGCAAAGTATATAAAAGGAAGCAATTGAAAGATTGTCTATAGGGTTGAAGATTGAAGTCTGCATAGGTAGCATATAGATGCATAGCCATCATTTTGTTACTAAAAATCTAAAATAGTTTCTTTCCTCTAGGCTCTAGCTGTCAAAATTGGATTCAAAATCATGCCCAAATGAAGAGAATTTGTAAAATATGTTGAAAGGATGAAGCACATCATTTGTTTGCTTAGCGTGAAAATCGGTTTTCCATCTAGACCACATAAATGAGAGTTTCAGAAAGGTGGTGTACCATTTTGATGCATGCTGACAAGCTTTGCCAATGAATGAAAACATGTTGGATCCTTCTTTAAGTTATCCTCAAAACAGGTTGAAAGCAGGGCTCTGTTGTTGCAATCAAAATGCTCCAAAAGCATAGCCCTCAATCTGCAATACATATACACACGTTTTTTCAAAGGTAAGCAAAAAATGGAGCATTAACAGATACTAGTGTGTAATTGTAGGAGACTGTTGCCCACTGACAGTCATGACAAAAAGATATACAGTTGAACTAAAATAAACCAAAACTGCAGGAAGAGTGCAGCGACTTCAGAATATGCTGGATGTTTTAAACTGATATTTTTAAATGCTAAAGAAACATATTATCCAAAATAACAAAATATTAACATAGGGATTGCATTCAGCCTTTTACTAGAAAACAAGAAAGGAGTATCCTCAGAAAAGCCATCAGCTTAACCTCAACGAAATATCAAGTGTCTAATAGAAGGAAAAACACAAATAAATGGACTTAACAGGAAATATTTTCAAGGATGCATTTTCTAAAGCACTAAGAAAAATAAAATTGTTTGCATTTGAAGGAGACTTCTTGGTGAGATAGCAGTACTTATATTTGAAAATCCTCAGGAACCCTTTTTCCCTCGATAGTTGCTAAGATTTTCAATCTTGTAAGCTATTTGTGTAGTTCACCATTGATTATGATTTCTCCTTCATATATACTAAAGTTAGAACCTCATTAATCTCAGAATAAATCCTCCATGGCATCCCTCGCACCACCAGGACGCCATGACTACTTTCGTTACCCCACCAACCTACTACCTATCACTACTGCACTACCACTATTACTACAGTTAAAAGCAGCCAACCTTCTGATAGCTAGAAATTATCCCATTTTACACTCATGGTTTCTTAGTAGAGTGTTTGCAATCTTCTTTTCCAAGTTGTGTCATATTTCCCTTTTCAATTTGCTAAATCCCTCTTATAACCAGAAAGAGTAAATTCTTAGCAAAGAAAATAATACCGAATAGGTAATGCTGTATTTGAATCACAACCGAACTTCTTAAGCTCATTTAGGGCCTCATCAACTTGACCTCCAATCAGCAATAACTGCCATTCAAAGAAGGAAGATGAAAACATTGACCAAAAAACCCCAAAAGGAAAAAAATAACACGAAAACCAATATCAATTATCATGTTTTCTTTACGTTGAACTTGGACTATGAAGGCTTTTTTTAAGCTGATAATATAAGCATATGAGAATTCTGAATGTAGCATTTGTAGATACAGATGAATGTTCAAATATCTAACCAACAAAAATTACCAAAACATATGCAAAAAACATTAAAATATAAGACTTCATCTCGCAGTCCACCTGTATCAAAGGATGCAAGGATGCCAACATTGGAGGAGTTGAGTAAAGAGCAAGGCGCAAGTACTTCACTGCATCCTTATAGTGGTCATTAAGCAATTGCATATGCAAATGAAATAATTCCTCAGAATTCTCCATAGAGTGCGGCAACCGTAAGGGCAATAACAATAAATCCAATCCCTCTGAGAATAAAAAATGATACACAAATTATAACCTTAAAACAAAAACGAAAATAACAGGCCAGATAATACCTAACAGAATCTTTAGATGATGATATATCACTGAGATTAAAAATGTAAATGAAATTCACTACTCACCCAGAGCAGAGAAAATGAAAGCATTTTGATCACCATGATTAGACAAAAAAGCTTCATTTCCTGTACTTTCAGCAGAATCTGCATAGAAGTCCTGGTGCTGTTGGAAGCTCTGCGGAAGAGTATCCATCTGCATGTCATCAACCCCAACAGCAGGTTCTCTGTGTAAGCTACTGTCAGCATCAGTAGTTAACAATTTACCATTCACAACAGAGGTGTCCGAGTCACAATGAAGGACAGATGCAGCTTCGTGAGTGTTAACTGCACTGGGCCTTTCTGAGTAAGCAAGTAGTTCATTTGTTTGCCTGGTGGTATGAAACTGATCAGATTCCACCCACTGCATCTCTTTAGGAATAGTGGAATACCACAAATGACGGTATGTCATTCCCACAATCATGTTTGATACTGGGTCTTTCCCAAACTCACGTTCTTGCATGAGGCTGAAAACTAGCATATGTAATCAGTTGATGTTTATAGATATGCTGATAAAGACACCAAAACTAGCATATGTAATCAGTTGATGTTTATAGATATGCTGATAAAGACACCATATTTGCATCATGAATAAATAAACAAAATGAGTGAAAAGTAGGGTTTGATGACTCTTTTTGTCAATCAACATGCGAACTGTTATCTTGTTAGTTGAGGAATCCTATCATGCTTACTAATGTTAGTGGCACACAAATAACCAAGGATGCATAATACCGTATAAACCAGTATTATGCATATGATTATTGGAAAATACATTGAACAATCAAATTGTCTATATTTATGCAAAAAAAAAAAAAAAAAAAAANCCTATATTTCTTTAGCTAATTTCTATAACTACACATAAATCCTTATCATGTTTATAGGGATAAAGAACATTATTTTATTATTATTATTTTTTACAAATTTGCTTTCTTTCTTTCTTTCTTTCTTTGTTTTTTTTTTTTTCACACCACACTACTTGAAGTTAAGGGAATCCTGTTCATCGTATAGCATCACACATAACAATAGCCATGAGATTTAACAAGGATTCTCCAAGATGTAAGAAGTTCATATATATGTAACTTGCTTCTACACCCACTCGAACAGCTAACCACAAGAACAATGAGTTCTTACCCTAGAGCAGCTTGATGTGCATCCTGAACATTCCCTTGTGAAAGACTGAAAAGGATGAACTCTACATGAACTGCAAATCTATGCTGCTCAAAAAGGCAAAATTCTATAAATTGATACCATTTGTATAAAAAACATAAGTAGAGCATTAGTAAATATATTAACACAGCTTCATCAGTATATGTTTGATAATGCCTAATTTAGCAAAGCTATAACATAAAACAAGTAAAAACTTGTTTAATAAAATGGCATTCATTGTGTGATCTTATCAGTTTAATGAAAGAAAGTAAATATAAATGAGGGAAAAAAAAACATTCATGAAACAAAATAACAACTAAATTTCCTTGTTAATTGTTATAATGTAAAGTCAAGCATTCCCTCATAATGCTAAAAGTATGTTCTCCATCAATCAAAATGAAGGTTCACTAACATAAGAACAACTCTTTATCATACTTTAATCTATGCACAGCACAAACCAATCTAATTAAGTATCTAAAGTAGCTACCTTGATTTCCAAGGTAATATACAAGTATAAAATGAAACAGACTAAAAGTGAAAATCATCTGAAGCTATTAAACTTATAAGAGTAAGATTAAAATCTTATTTCAAATGGTTTCAGGGGTAAAATCATCACAAAAGAGAGAAGGGTAACTATTCGGTGGAGGGATGCTCAATATTTATGGCCTTCTCTCATGTTAAGATTTATTAAAAAAAAGAAAAATAAGATCACTTTTGAGCCAACATAGAATAATTACCATATCCAAAGATAAGTAAATACAATTCAATACAATTGTACACACAATCCAAAATCCAAACTTAACAGAAAGTTCAAATTTGAGTTAATGTCAGCGTGGCACACAATAAAATAAAATCCAAAAACCTTACCTGAATTGGCCAATGTTTCATTGATCCTAGCTTTCTCATCCAAACATCATAAATATTCTTGATCCTTGTCCTATTAAAATAATCACCTCCCATATGATCAAGAAGCTCCATTGATGCCTAATAAAGATGCTACTGACAATTCAATAACAGTTACACAAACTTAATCCAAAATTTCAAATTGCTATTTAGCTAATATAAAGAAGAGAAAAAAAATTAAAAAATACCGAATACTTGAAGCGGTTGCTCATCGGCGACTTGTCCTTGCACGTCCCTTTTAACAAGACGCTCAAGACGCCGCTGGCATCGGTCCAATTGTGCTGCCTCATCAGGCGGCGCAAGAGATGGCTAAGTCTAATCCGGTTCTCAGCCCTGACAGTCTTGGAGCCAAGGCCTAGGATGTAAGAGGGCTTCGTCAACGACAAAACGATGCGTTTCATGAGCCTTTCTGATATTGCATCAGTGTCATCGTTAACCACTGTACTGCTGGACTTCCTTTTGCGCTTCTGTGGTTGGTCTACCGTGCCGTGTTCGTCTTGTTGGGGCTCTAGGGTTTCAAATCCAGACATTTTTTGATTTTCACCTGTTTGGTCTTGTTGGGGCTTTGGGGTTTCGACTTCGGACATTTTTGGGACTTTTGTTCACACTTATGGCAAACGCACGTACTAGCTGAGGACCTAGGATTATTGTGAGAAAATTTCAGGAAAAAAAAAATTAATAATAAAATGGTGACATAAACAAGTGCAAAACGATAAGCAAATATTTTAATCAGTACAAACTTCAATGCGATAAGCAAACATTTTGTCTCCTTCATGGCTTATCCAGATAGGTCTAATCAATCATTCACAAAAAAACACAAAAAAATAGGATATTCCAATCAAGACTATTTTTACATTCATTTAACGTGATACGGTGATACCCAATATTAATTAACCAATTCACCCAAAAAAAAGGATATTAATTAATCAATTCTATTAGCAATTTCAAAAAAAATAAAATATATATATGCTAATTTTATTTTTAATAATTTTAGAATTTAGTGACTTGTCATTATTTCAATAATTTTATTTTATATTATAAATTTATGTATACGGCTGGATTGGCCGGGTTATTAAAATAATTCAACTGGATTTTTTAAATTGTAACCCAATCGAGCCCAATTCAACCCAACCCCCAATCCAACCTAACCCGATCCATAGATTGCGGGTTGTATTTGTCGGGTTAATTGCTCTTATAAACATAATTGCTCTAACACAGCAATTCACACAGCGCAATTCACCAAAAACAGAACGACAACAGAAGGTGAACATAAACAAAACAAAACTATTATAAACATAATTTCTCTAACACAGCAATTCACCAAAACCATTCGCAAAACTATAGAAATAAAAAAAAAATCAAATACAGCAATTCACCAAAATAAAAATAAAAACATGAAGAGAAACAGAAATAATTTTAATCACATGAAGTTTGATTGTCACATTACTGCTTTGTTCCCGAATTCCCACATTACTGCTTTGTTCACATGAAATTCCCACATTTTGGCAGTAACAGTTCTCACCCGTTCACTGGTTGAAGAGAAAAGCTGAAGGGATCGGGCCTCGGGGGGAGAGGGAGACTGGAGAGAGCTGGCCTTGGATCACCGCCTCACCGGTGCAGCCGTGCAGAGCGGGAGATAAAGAGAAAGCTGAGAGGGAAACTGGCCAGGAAAGAGGACCTGCAGAGCTGAAACTGGAGAGAGCTGGGGGGGAGGGGCAAGGAGGAGAGTAGGCGGCCAGGAAATAGGAAATCTCTGGAATCTCAGGTTTAGAAATCAGAAAGAATAGCCCAGCTCAAAATCCTTTTTTTATTTTTTGTGTAATTTAGGTCGGGTCGGATAATATTGGGTCTTAAATAATACAACCCGATAACCGATCTGATATCATGGGGTTATGCATCATTCAACCCGAACCCAACCCAAACATTAAATTGAATTAGTTTGGATTGGATCAGCCAGATTGAATTGAATTTTCGGATTTTTGTACACCCCTCCCTCCGTTAATATATTATCTCATTAATAATGTTAAAATTTTGATTAATAAATTTTGAGTCAGTTTTACTAATTCTTTTATAGTTGGAGTGTTACTTTTAGTTTCCTGAAAAAGAAAATCAATTCCCACAAGTCTTCTTTCGAATTGACAAGCATGCCCATCTCATTATCCTCTTCAAAATATAAATAGAGCTTTGATCTTCTTCCCCGGCAAAGGAAACCAAAACAGTTAGAGTGATAATCTACAGCTCTACTCATGGATAATCAACCGGTCAGCAAAACCAACGGACAAGATCTCCCGGACGATCTCGCTTACCAGTCAGGTTTCGGCAACAGCTTCTCATCGGAAGCCATCTCCGGAGCTCTCCCTCAAGGCCAGAACAGCCCACTTCTCTGCCCGTACGGCCTCTACGCCGAGCAGATTTCCGGCACCTCCTTCACTTCCCCTCGCAAGCTCAACCTCCGAAGGTAACACCTTTAATAATCCTCGTTTGGGTGTTCTTCTCACTTCACTTTTTTTTTTTCTTTTTTTCTGATATCTCTTTCCGTTGTTATCTCGGAACAGTTGGTTTTATCGGATCAAACCCTCGGTGACCCACCAACCCTTTAAGCCTCGGGTCCCAAATCATGGGAAAATTCTAAGCGATTTCAACCAGTCCAATAGCTCTGCCACACCGACCCAGTTACGGTGGAAGCCCGTGGATGTTCCTGACTCTCCCACTGATTTCATTGATGGGCTGTTTACCATTTGTGGCGCTGGAAGCTCATTTCTTCGCCATGGTTATGCTATTCACATGTAATTGGTATTCATTTTGTTTACATAGTTATCATCTATCACCTTCACATATTTGTTGTTTTCTTCTTTTTCTTTTCTGTTGTCTGCTAATAATTTGGAGACTTTAGAAAAACCTTAACGAATTCCAATGAAATAGTGATATATGTTTTTTTTTTCCTCTTTATATGATTGGTGGCAACTGGGTAACTGTTTCAGTGGCTAATTTTTTTTAGAAAAATGCAATATCTTTGTACTTGTGTGAATGTTAATAAGTACTTTTTCTTCATATTTTGTTCCTGTTCTTTCTTGTCGTAATTGTTGGAATTTTAGGAAATTTTCTATGTTAGTAAAATCATTGGAAGAGAATACTGACATCATTGTTGCAACTTGCAGAATCAATTCTATCATTAGAAAGGGTGTAATATCTTTGAAGTTTAAAGCCCATGTTTGATATTTGTACTTAATTTATCACGTTTAGGTACACTGCCAACAAATCAATGGATAATTGTGCCTTTTGCAGTGCTGACGGTGACTTTTTGATAGTCCCCCAAAAAGGAAGTAAGTAGCTGTAGCACCTGTAATCGGAGGCAACTCTGAAAATTCCTTTTGATTAGATCTATTCTCAATGTAATGTCATCACTAATTTTTCTCTATGAGCAACACCATCTTTACAATCTCTCTGAGATGGACACATACATCCAGCCTTCCTGCCTGATATCTGTCTCTTTCTTTAAGAAAAAATGTAGTCCTAAAAACTGCAATAATTGCATCTTTTGAATTTGAACCATTCTAAAAATCTCGTCATATATTTCAACCATAAGTTTCTTGCTTACAAGGTGCTTTAGATCACCATAATATCTCAGAGTTTCCAGTACACTTTCATTCATAATCTAATCTAGTTTTGTTAAAATCAGTTTCAATAACTAAATTTGATAGTCATTTTTCTCATATTATGTGTGAAATTGATCAAAGTTTTCTTTCTGATACATTATTATGGTCGTGAAGGGCTGTGGATCACTACTGAATGTGGAAGGTTACAGGTTTCTCCAGGTGAAGTTGCAATTTTGCCTCAAGGATATCGTTTTTCTGTTGATCTTCTGGATGGCCCATCACGTGGTTATGTAGCTGAGATCTTTGGAACCCATTTTCAACTTCCTGATCTTGGACCAATAGGTACCTAATCACATGTCTAGCTGTGGACAATGTGTGAATGAATTGTAAAATATACTTTTATCATTTTGTTCAATGTTGGTTTCTATTTGATCCTTTTCATTACATGTAGGAAGTAATTCATAACTATGAATACATGTAGGAGCTAATGGTCTTGCTGCTCCAAGGGATTTCCTGGTTCCCACAGCATGGTTTGAGGAAAGTCCTCGTCCAGGTTACATTATTGTACAGAAATATGGTGGTGAGCTTTTCACTGCGGAACAAGATTTTTCCCCGTTTAATGTAGTTGCTTGGCATGGTAATTATGTTCCGTATAAGGTAGGTGTTTGCAATTATTTTCAATCTTTTCCTACTTGCGTTTTCAGTTACAGTATTCATTACTTCATTTACTGTTTCCATTAGTTTGTAGAACTTCACAACTTATGATTTTGACAATGAATTGTCATGGGAAACTGATTGGAAAAAAATCTTGGTTTCTTGCAGTATGATCTGAGTAAGTTCTGCCCGTACAATACTGTTTTAATTGATCATGGTGATCCATCTATAAATACAGGTACACAGACTATAGAAACTCTGTTTTACATAAAATAATTTGGTCGACCATTTATTGTTTAATCACTATTCTGTTAATTGTAGTGGCTGATTTTGTGCTATGATTTTTCAGTACTGACAGCACCGACAGAAAAACCTGGAGTTGCATTGCTTGATTTTGTTATTTTCCCTCCCCGATGGTTGGTTACTGAGCACACATTTCGACCCCCATATTACCATCGTAATTGCATGAGTGAATTTATGGGCCTTATTTACGGTGGATATGAGGTACACTTTAAATTTTTTGACATAACTATTTAAAATTAACTTTATGGTCATGAGGATAATAAGGGACTTACATTATGCTCGCTGAATGTTGATTTGTGGGGGTGGGGGGGAAGAAGTAAATCTTGTCTTGTTTAGTGCATGGATAAAGAATAAATGGTAATGACATCTTTAAACGTCAATTGTGAAACCATCAAAAGTAACTTATTCTGATTGCTCAGGAAATCTATTTGGTCATTTACTTTGACCATCTTCTTGTATATGTCTAGGGTTTAGCAGAAGTGGACTAAAACTAAGACCGGGTAGAAGTATTTGTACTAGTTATGTTTTATGCCCTCGTTAGATGACCAGAACCCTTACTTTGATAATTGCTCTCTCTACAATAAATTAATATGCAATCTTCTTTTCAGGCAAAAGCTGATGGGTTTCTCCCGGGTGGATCCAGCCTCCATAGCTGTATGACACCCCATGGTCCTGATACCAAGACATTTGAGGTATACTTCTCCTTAACAACCCAAATAGGAATATACTTTATCTTTCTATAACTTCGGAACACAAATATTTTATCCACAAAAGACCTAAAAGTGGATCTGATTGTTGAGCTCTTTGAATGTGGTCCATCAAATCTTAAAAAAAAAAAAAATTTATGGAATAGGAGAGACTTAATCCTGCAATGTTTGGCTACTATCAGGTTTATTAACTTCTGTATAATGTAAATGTTCCAGGGAGTTAAAAATAAAAACAGGTTAATTTCCTCGAAACATATTTATAATTGACTTGCTATTTCAAGTATTGGGATTCTTGAACAGGAAGACCCTATCTTAACACTTTCCAACGCTTTGCTACTGACAGGCTACAATTGCACGAGGAAATGAAGCAGGACCATACAAAATCAAGGATACCATGGCTTTTATGTTTGAATCATGTTTAATCCCACGAGTGTGTACATGGGCTCTTGAATCTCCATACATGGATCATGATTACTATCAGTGTTGGATTGGACTGAGATCCCATTTTACTGGTGAAGAACCAAACGTCAAGACTTAAAAGAGCAAAGCCACGCGGGCATGGTGAAGACTGAAAGTCGAGACTGTAGCGGTTGCAACACTTGCTTAGCAGCAGTACTACAAACCCCCATCTTGTACAAAACTATATTAATAACATGTTTGTACAAACTCTGAACAAATTCAAATAAAATAGAAAATTATTGTTCAAATCCTTTTTTTTATTTTTTTATTTACCTGTGTTAATGGAGATATGAATTATTTCATGCTTTTTGAGCTATGAATTAAATATTTACGTTTACGATGCTGGAATAGAAGATGGAGCTAGTTTTTTCTAGAGGAAATGTATCAAAGCTCTTTTTTTTTTTTTTTATGATAAGTAAATGTATGAAAGCTCCCAACTTGAGAAACTATAACTAAGAATGCCAAAATGGGAAATAAATTCCGAGACAATTTGTATTGATTCGAGGTTTCCAGAACTGTTTATGTCGGGCCTAATCGGCCTTTTTCTTATATGCGTTTGTTCTTATTGTATGCTAGAGGACTCCTGGCTATACACCCTATTTCTCATATCACAGAAAATGAGTGTTAGTTTTGTTGATGTTCTCTGTTGTTGTAAAATTGAGTGAGAATTTCAATCTACTTGGTACTGTTCCAATTATAAAAGCATGTAGATGAAATTGTATTTGCAACAATGCATCTTGGCTTTAAACTACAATGTCTTTCTACTTTCGTAAAAAAATTTACAAAAAAATTCTTAAACATTTATCCTCGGTAAATAGAGTCGAGTCTTAAAATCTTCCAAAAGTTTGGAACCCAGGTTTTCTTTTTCTTTTTTTTCTTTTATTTATTTATTTATTTTTGATAAAACTTTTATTTATTTATTTAGGAATACAGAGTACTTGATTGTTTGATTTTGTACCTTATGAACCAAAAAGAAAATCCATTCTTTTGTTTAGTTGCTTCTGAAAATAAAAAGGAAAAATAAAGAATGAAAACAACACGGTCTACTACTGAGACCAAAATGAATGAAGCCGTGGGAAAAAAAGTGGTCAGGGACTCCACAAGTTAGAACCCACCTAGCTTTCTCTGCCGTTATTAATATCTTTGGAGATTATTTTTCTCTTTCCTCTTTCGGGCCCTCTTTTCATTATATTCTATGATAATGTGGGAAAAATAATAATAATAATAAAACAAAAATTGGAATTGAGAAGACGAAGGGACTTCTTTGCCCCTCTCACGTGCAATAATTCTTCTTTTTTATCACTTTGCAGACCCATTCAAATTTTATTAGGAAGTATTTATTAATATTTGTTTTTTTTATTGGTAATTATTTCTGCCTCTGTTTAGGTTTTAATGAAAATTATATGTCAATAAAAGAGAATTATTTATTTGACAGCCCTACAGGTTTAATCTGCTGTTTCAAGACCACTTTCATGGATAGGTTAAAAAGAAATTGATTTTTTTGGTAAATAAAATAATTAGAAAGAGAGAGATTGATGTATTTAAATAGTGGATCCATCTTAGGTAGCAAAGCCAGTGTATTTCTATTACTAGTTTTTTTGTCTTTACTGAACTTTCGCCCCATGCCACGGAAATACTTGCTCTTTTTGGACAAACGTTGAAAATTCAACTAATTTTTTTTCCTGCGATTATTTCACAATCTATGTGAGTAGCTTAAATAGCAGGCAAAATAACAATAAATAGCAAATAGTGAAAAATCAGAAAAATCAAATTTTCTGGCATTCAAAAACAATAATTTTGTGTTTTCTAATTATTTTTCGCAAATAGAAAAAATTGCAAAATGAAAGCTCTAAACTGATGGAATTTTTCCAAAATTATTTGCTGGCCGTCATTCATGGCAAAAAAAGAAAAAAAAGAAAAAAAAAGAAAAGGGTTTCTTTCAAAACGGCCATTGTCTCTTATAAGTTCAAAACTCCGAATTTTAAAATTACCTTTCAACCCCAAGGACTATTCATCTATCTTTGTAGTATTTTATATTGGTGGCTTGTTTATTATTCGTATTAAATGAATTTACATGTTAATCTTATTTTAATAATTATTACTATTATTTTATATTAAAAATATATATTTATTATTATTTTATTTTTATTTATAAATTTAATTTATTCGTATAAATTTGTTTTAATTTTGAATTTAGCATATTAACTTATTAGTAATTCATTTATACTGTGTTAATATTAATAAGTTAATTAAAAAATTATTTTTAAGTTGTCATGATCTAAATTATTATTTATATGCCATTTAACTCGAGGTTAGGTCTAGAAATTTATGGTTGCAAATTTTGGTGCTTAGCTAAAATAGTATTTGTGCTAATTAAATATTAGCTGCAAATAATTTATATTTTAGTTGAGAATATATTTTTCTGATCATAGATGAAAAATAGTTTTCCTATTCGTTATTAGTGCTGATGATCATAAGTGAGACTATTGTTGACATCATAATTGTTAAATGGTTGAATTTGATTATTTATTGATTTTTAAATAAAAAAAATCTAATTTGGAAAAGTGAACTTTTATGGGAAGCCACCAAAATTGTTAAATGACTTATAGATCCTATTAATGGCAAATAATACTTTCTAATATGCTATTTTTGATGGAGATTATTACTAAATATTTGTTTTAGTGATAAATATGAAACAATCAGTATTGAATAATTATTTTTAGTGATGATAATTTCAATTTTATTACTAAAACAAACTTTTTAGTAACAATTCTAATGATGTTTTGATAGAAGCATTACTCTCTCTCTCTCTCTCTCTATATATATATATATATACATAATTGGCATTTAGAGCTTTGCTCTATTAGGAACATGTTTCCAAAATATAAAGTGAGAACTTATTGTTGTATCAACTGTTAAATGTATCATCTCAATTGATGATTTAATATTTAAAATTATATTTTAGTAAGTGGTAAATTCTTAGCATTTATAACGTCATTAGGTATCAAACATAAGTTGAGAACTAATTAATATTGATCATATTTATAATATATATTTCCCATAAGCCATTGAGAGTTTTGTCACTCTATAATTATTTGTTTCGCCTATGGACAATCACATGCGTCTATAAGCATATATCTAGGTAAACTAGAGATCTATATATATATATATATATTACAAAACCTTATAATTTTATTTTTATTTTTATAATTTATGAAAAATATCACTTCTTTGTGCAAATCACAATGGTTATTTCTTCTTTCAAGAAATATAAAAAAAAAAAATTAACATTAAAAATATATATTGGCAAGAATATAAGATATATATACTTCACCCACAATCTTGAACGAAAAAAGAAAGAGAAATCTCCATTTGTTCTTTCACAAAAAATAATGAAAAAAAGAAAAACATATATATAAGAAGCTGTATTATTCTTTATATCTTTATTTTTTTGGAGAACGTATTTATTCTACATATCTAAAACGGATCAAACAGTGGGAAGTGGCCAGTGGTCACTCACCATCCAACTATATTTTCTTTTATTAATGTGCTTTTTTCTGAGACATCTTTTTTAGTGTGTCTACGCGTTCTCGTTTTGGGCTTTTTATCATATTTATTTATTTTATCTCTCAGTATATTACCACAAAAAAAAAAAGAACAGAACATGTAGGGACATCTTTGCTCCTTCCACGTGCAATAATGCTTAGTTTGTATCACCTTAATAGTCCTTCGCTTTCCCTTTCCTGTACGGTACCTCAATGATTCTAGGGATCCCAAAAATATATAATACACGGAGAGATAAATTGAGAATTATTCACTTAGCTGCGAAAAATATATTAAATTTTTATAAGAGTTACTATTAAAAATCTATTATTAATAATAAATTTATAATTAAAACAGATTATTACCGATGAAGCTGTTATAGATAATATAAGTTTTTAATGACAATTTTAATAAAAAATTTATTTAAAAATAATGATAATAGAGTTTCTTTGAAAATTAAATATTATAAGTAATTATTTTGTTTGGGACCATCGAGGCGAAGTGATAGTTTAGTGAAAAAAAAAGTTACCAGTTATTATATCTGCAAATTTAAAAAAAATTGTGATTTAAATTTTAGCGAACTTCATTATTATTTTGGATAGTTTCGTATTGAATTTTTTTATTAAAAAAATATATAATTTGGTTGCAAGGTAGTAATGTAAAGCACATGCAATTAAACATTTTTTTAAGCTTTTATTTTTTGTAATTATATTTTTAATTTACAATGGAATATTGGTCTACAATATATTATACTTTAATAAAAAAATTAAGAAAAAAAGAAAGAAAGAAAGGAGGGAGATTATGATCAGAGCCCTTGATCTGTATGAGTTTTTGTGAATCGACCAATGGGAACATAATTATTATTATTATTTTTTTGGTGAAAGGGGAACATAATTATTGCTGTATAATGTTTAAGTACAATATCATCAAGTGGATGAAGTATTAAACTTTACATGATTTAATATTATTTTAAACTGAGAATTTATATTAATTAATGTTAGACAAAGTCTATATAGCAGAGGTAGTTTTAACATGCAGTCTAACTTTTGCACTAATCATTATTAGTGTTTTTCTAAGTAGTTTAATTGATTTAAAATAAACCATGCAACATGGGGCATGATGGAAGATAAAGAACAAGTTCAATTAGTATTGGGAGAGATAGAGAGAGAAGGGTAAAAAGGAAAAGAAAAGAAAAATTAAAAAAAAAAAAAGGGGCAGAAAAGCCTCCCATGTGAGGCTCATTTGGAGACAAAGCAAACAAAGGTGGGCTCTTACTAGCACTTCACATGGGGGGTGAAGGGCACGATTCCTACAACCTTCCTGCCTTTCACAGCTCATCCTCCTCTCCTTCCTCTCCCTAAATCCACTATATAATACCACTGTCCTGTATATACATTAATATATAAATTTTATGTTATAATTTATATATGTGATATTTCTATATTAATTAATATCCATCCCACCTAAAAAAAAGACTTTCTAGCATGTAACTCAACCACACCAAATTGGTTGAATATACATAAATACTTTTTTGCTAGTCTAAAAACTTTGATTCAGTCTGATTAGTTTTTTTAATGTCATTATCTTGACCCTTTTTAGATATTAATGATTGCTGCCCATTTGGGTATTCTTTTTTCTCTCTCTCGGAAAAGAGGGACCCAGCAATCTAAAAAACAAAAATCAAAAATCAAAATTTAGTAAGAATATTGATCATCTAGGCTAACTATAGACGTGTGGGCCATGGGTTTGATGATCATGATTTGTTTGAAATCCATGGGTCCAAAAACTGAAGTTTCAAGCTAAGTTTGAGAAATATATATATATATATATATCTATATTTTATGTCCACAGATTTATTTAATAGTTATAAATTATCGATTGTTTTTTTTTTTAAACTTTAAATAGCTTTAAAATATGATATTAAAAAATAAATTGACCGATAAAATTCATTCTTAAATAAAATATTAATAAATTTATATTTAATCAATAATTAAAATTAAAATTAAAAATTAATTCTAAAACTATAAAATTAGCCTGATCTGAAATTAATTCTAAAAATTGATTAGATGAAATTAGTATATAATAGTAGTAAGAATAATAAAATAAGAAGTGGGGGATGGGAAATGGGAAATGGGAAAGGAAGGGGTCACATCGGCACGTGGTGGCTGATTCCTCCAGTTAATAAACTACAGTCGACTTTCCAGTGAAACCGTTGAGTCCCACCTCCAATTCTTTCCCTCCCCAGCTGTTGCTAGCTGTCCCTAATCCCCACCCCCATGTGACCCACCACCCCTTTCCAAAACCTCTGGGCATTAAAAATATATATATTAAAAAAAAATGCAGTGATTTTTGATGATGATGATGCTAGGTGCTTTGGTTGCTACCCATGTTATTGGCTCTCATCCCCTTAATATCTGCCACTGGTTTTAGGACTCCAAGATTTTGCTAAAAGATTTCGGTTGTTGTTTGATTTGGTTAGTTACTTTGTTGTTTTGGTTTTAATCAGTCTCTCTCATTCTTTTTTCTCTCTTTACATTTCTATTTTTTATTTATTTTGGGTATATACCAAATTATACTTTGCTAAGAAGAGTATGGCACAATTACCTCCCAAAATACCAACCATGACCCAAAATTGGCCTTCTTTTCCTCACCAAAAACTGCCTTCCATTGCAAATTTCATCCCCACGTCTACCTCTTCTACCATACCATCCACACCACCACCTCATCACAGCCACCACCACCAGCAACCGCCGTGCTGGGTCGACGAGTTTCTCGACTTTGCGTCGGCGAGGCGCGGGAACCACCGCCGTTCGGCGAGCGATTCCATCGCGTTTCTTGAATCCCCATTGGTGGAAGAATGTCGGAATTCCGGTACCAACGGGTTCGACCGGCTGGACGACGACCAGCTCATGTCCATGTTCTCAGACGACATGTCGGTGACTGTGCCGCCTACGCTTTCTTCGTCCAATCCTTCCACGCCGTCCGACCAGAACAGCAACAACGACGACAAGCCTTTGCCGGGTGTTGACGGTTACTGCCTCCAGCAGCAGCCGAAGAGCGAACCGGGAGAGGTCGAGAGCTCCTGCGAACCGGATGCTCAAGTGGCTCCCACGGCCTCTCCCGGCGATCCCATCAATATCGACCCGAAGAGGGTGAAGAGGTAATCAAACGGTTTTAATTAATAACTGAATGAGCAAAAGGAGCCAGAAGAAAGAGATTTTAATTTGCATGGATTTATAACTCACGTAAAATCCTATTAAACTTAATTAATGGTATTTGGGTTATTCTTAATTCTTTGTTTTATTTTTCAAAAAAAATAAAAATAAATAAATAGGATTTTGGCAAACCGGCAATCAGCACAGAGGTCGAGAGTGAGAAAGTTACAATACATTTCAGAACTAGAACGGAGCGTAACAGCACTGCAGGTACATGGATATTATATATTTTATGTAATTAATTAAGCTTGTTAATTGAGTTTAATTACTAATAGGATTAATTATTTGGTTTGTTTTAATGAAGTCGGAAGTATCAGCATTGTCGCCGAGGGTTGCATTTTTAGACCACCAAAGGTTGATTCTCAATGTAGATAACAGCGCGCTACAGCAACGACTTGCTGCTTTGGCTCAAGATAAGATTTTCAAAGACGGTAACGACTTTGTTATTTGTCGGCTTTTTACATTATATTAGTCTTTCTAAGGATATATAATGTCTTCATTTTGCTAGGATATGGACCATACATATATAATTTGCTAGGAAAAAAATCCTTCTTGTACTTGAAATGCATGTATGATATAATAAGGTATTGATTTGATAAACTTAGTTCACCTTTTTTTTTTTTATAATTAAAATAGCTAAAATGCTTCAAACCCATTTCTATTACATGTCTTCCACTTACAATAACTGTGCTGAATTTCAAGGGGGAATTTTATGAAATTACTTTATTTACTTCTCCATACTGTCCCCGCCAAACAAAAGTCCAAGTTTCTATAATTGGATAAGCATTTATCAACAAGACCTTATTAATTAGTCTCAATTTCTTTTAAAAATGGCATTATTTAGGGTTTGCAGACCACTTGGTAAGGAAGCAAGTCTGCCCCCATCTTACACGCCGTGTGGAATAATATAAATGGATTTGTAATTTATTATATTTGAGTAGGCCAGAAGAGGCTTAATAATGCAGTTATGAAATCAATTATATTAATTGGATAATCTTGTGGAATGTGAAGAAAATAAAATAAAAATACAATAAATTTCTTTTTAGTAATCTCTGTGTCTTTCTAATAAAAAAAATACTAATGTATTAATTTTCAGCTCACCAAGAGGCATTAAAGAAGGAAATAGCTAGATTAAGGCAAGTCTATCACCAACAAAGCCTGAAGAAAATGGGAAACACAGGAAACCAAAATGGACAAGCAGTTCAACAGCATCCAGCACAACCACCAAACTCAGACACAATGGTCTGCGCCGATAAGGAACAGCTTCTCAACTGAGAATATTGGTGTGGAAGGAACTTTTGGGGCTGAAAGAGAAAGAGGCTAAAAAAAAAAATACTTTGGTGGGGAAGGGTTTTGCATAATGCTAATCCTGGGGCTTTCACGTGATGTGTTTTCCACTTGTATGTTTTATGTGGGACCAATGACAAGTTTGTGATATTCTAAGGGTAAGAAACGGACACGTGGAAATTTTAGGGACGGTGGTGAAAATATTTTAATTATTTATTTTATTTTTTATTTTTTGAAAAGAAATTGTAATCAATGTTTTGGGATGGACGATATTTGCCTCTTTCCTCTTTACTTTTTTACTTGTCTTTCTAGTTTCTGCCGTCAGTTTATCATTGCGAAATTAAAATACCTGCAAATTCTTTCATTAATATTGTAAAATATATAATTAATTTTTTTATTAAATTGGATTTTAGCACTATCAGTTTTTGAATTTTGTACAGATTTATAAATTACTTATCTATTTTATATTTAGCATATATTTTATACGAACTTAATAAAGATTAGCAGCATCATTTTCAACTTTAAATTTTATTAATTTTGTCTGTTAATAGGCATGTACAATGTATATGATTCGTATTTTTAAATAATTTGAAAGATAAAATATCTTATTATCATCATGCTCTTCCTTATAAATGTAGAGATTTTGCACTATAGCTTCCTAAATTTTGTGCAGATTTAGAAATCATATATTTTGTACCTATACCATATGAACTTAAGAAGTTGGCAACATTAGTCTAGAACCATCCCTCAACCCTAAGTTTTGTTATGTTAAATGGCATGTGCAATGCACATAACTCTTATATATTTATGTTTTTTATAATTCAAAAGGTATTTCTTTATTATAATTTTTTTTTATCATAGCTCATTACCATCTCGACTGCATTCTATCGTAGTTTGCTAACTATTGCACTTCCCCAATTTATTGGTTCCAATTTCCTACTAACTAATCAATCCTTTTTTGTTCTTCATCCATGATGTCATTGCAGTTTCAGCTATCATTTGTTAAACTTAGGTGACATAGGTGCTAATATAAAATACAATGGATTAATCTGCAAGTTTGAGCAAAGTTCAGGGACAATGGTGCAAAAATTTTATATTAAGAAGAAGAATACGATGATGATATATCTATTATACGCTTCAAATTATAAAAAAATACAAATAATGTGCAATGTAGATGCCATTTAACGGAGAGCAAAAAACTAATGAGTCAGAGGGTTGATACTGATACTATCAATGTTTGCTAAATTTAGATGATATATGTGTTAAATATAAAATACATTGACAATTTCTAAATCCACGCAAACTTTAGAAGGTAAATTCCAAAAACCTTAATAATTATTTTTAACCGCTCATTACCAAGTTTTGTGCGATGTGATTATTACTCGTAATTAAAAATTGTGTTAAATATTAATTATTTTTGGTAAATGCTTCACTGTTTAATGTTTTCTACGAATAATACAAATATATTTAAAAGGATAAAAAGAAAAGACCTCAATGCTGGTATAGATGTACGTATTATCTTTTGGATTGGGAGTTGGGTCATGGAGAGGTTTGGTTTGAATTTTTTTTTTGCTGGTTATTAAATATTTGGTTTAATTTTTGTGAATCGGAGCAATAGATGGTTGAGAGTGATGGCATTAAAGGGGAAATTGTCAGGAGGATGAGTAGTAATGTTTTGGTAAAAAGGATGAGTAGTAACGTTGACTGTTGCATCTGTTTCTGTGCTTAATTTCTTTTTCCTCTTCAAATTGTTCCAATGTCTTCCATTCAGTCCTTCTTTACTTTTTAATTCCATGTTACTTTTCTTCTGTAAAATGGAAAAAATAAACAATATAGGAAAAGAATTCAAAAATCAACTTTTCCCAAAGACTGAAAGTCCACTGTTCTTAGCATTTAGACCAAGAAAAATGAAAACTTTAAAAAGTAAATAAATTAAACCCCGGTCAGTTGAATATTCCACGTATTTCCTCAATTGAACCAACATTGAATTAATAATTTGGATGGTGTACAGAAATTTGAATGATAGCTATGAAACAATTATGTTTTAAAATAATTTATAATTATGCTTCAAATTTTCATGTCAAAGTATGTGGATTTAACATCCCCAGAGAGATCTTTACACCAAAACTGTATAATTAGTTCTATCAGATTAATGTGCAGTACCTTAATTTACTGGCCAAATTGGGGTATAGTATAATTTGTTTTTCTAAACTAGAGTGTACCACTAATTTCTTCAACATCACTAACTCTTCTGGAGAAGCGCTTCTTTCCAACTCCCCAGTATTTAATTACACCCGCCATTAGCCTCCACACCAAATTAGTTTTGTGTTCAAACAAAGATTTATAAACTCGACACAAGTAAATCACCAGAGCGATGGTCGATGTGGTTCCTGCGATTATAAACAGCACCCAAAAGCTCTTGGGACTGAGACTGCGAGCCTTAATTTCACCATCCTCGTCTTCTTCATCCGTTTCTTCACACTTCTCGGATACAACCATGCTGTTCTCCAACTCTCGAAGCTTCCCACTTTCGCATACCTTCAGCAGTGCTTCATTTATACTTGGAAGCATTGGAGATCCTCTAGGGAATGCCTGTAACAATTCGTGACACAAACACGTTAAAAAAAAAAATTAAAAACTAGCAATAATTTCATATATAGTGTTAAATGATCTGCAATTTTGATACCATATTAAACCATACATAATCTAGTACTATTATCTTCGTAAGTTTAAATTTGGAATTGAATTATATACTTTAATAAAATCATCGCACCAACTGTTTGATGTAATACCATAAATTTATTATATATGGAAAAATACTTACAAATCCATAGCCTCCAACTTTATAGGTTGGTCCAACTGTGGTGAATTCTTTGCAGTATTTTGCAAGGAATAGATTAGCCAAAGGGACTTCAAGAAAAGCAGCTGCTATTTCTCTGCTTCTCAAGGCTTTAGCATAATCTTCCGGATAAGTGAAGTTCTTGATGTTGTTGAGCTTGAATCCCAAATCTTCAATTAGATATCTACCCAAATAGGACCCTTTACAATAGCCGACCATGGCATCGCTGCTCTGCAGCATCTCGATATCGGCTACCGTTGGTTCGAGCCTTTGGACGGTGAGCATGCTGCTGAGGTTGGCTGTGTAAGTCTGTGTGATGACTAGTGCAACAAATAACCACACCACCATTGTCATCCTAGACAAGTTGCTATGTAACTTAACAGTCCCTTCATTTTGTTATTCAAGTACCAAAACTAACCAAATTAGTACAAGATAATTATATAATCGATTAATTATAGGAAAAAGAAAATAAAAGCATATTATGTAACTGAGCTCTTACCCTGTAAGGAGAAAAGGGTGGAGAAAGCTAACCAAATTAAAGTTCCTATTTGGTTTACTATAGAGCCTTTGAGTTCAGGGCAGTGGTTTCGCTCTACAAACCACACCACAAAACCATTGTAAACGTTAACAAGTACTATGAAAACCCACATGGATTTTGTAAAGGGCTTCATGAATAACCATGCTTTATCACAGCCTTCTGATTGAACGGGGACAACCATTACTAATCCTGAGTCGGTGTAGGGCTGAGTGAATTCTGCATGCTTATGTCTCCAGGAAATTATTGTTACATCACCAACTACTGCATCGAATTTCTGATTTATGTATTCCAACAAAATATACAATTTAATGAACAACAAATTATAATATGTTTAATGTTTGATATATGATTTGTTTGACATAGCTTTTAATTAAAATTGAAAAGCTATCTCTGAAAGTGGTTGAACAGTTTTCTGAAAAAGTTTTAGATTTCTAAAAAGTGTAGTAATTGTCATAAATTTAGCTCTTATAGTTAAAGCTTTGAAGAAACAAAAACAAAAATAATTTTCAACGGAACAAATTAAACTTTAGTCTAATGGAACGGTTTGATATAGTTTATGTTCTTACCCCTTATAAATCAAAAACATAAACTCTACCGAACGGCCTCTGATTAAGGTTTTGTGGTACGTTTTCATACGAATTAAGAAAATGAACAAGTAGTTTCTTAGTGCATACCTTCAAATGAATTTGCTCCACTAGACTGTCGTATGTGCCATTGAAGAGGATGAATTCATAAGGTAAATAGTATGGAAGTTCATCTAAAGTCGCTTTAAAGACATCTATTGAAAATCCACTGAAAGAGAAGTTATTACCCAATGGATCATTCAGCTCTACATTCACATACAGTTTGAATGCAAGGCTTGGCACACCAATCCTCAATGGGTTTGAAGCTTTTGGAGGAGTCCATCCTTTTGGAGGGTGCCTTGAGAATCCTGGCCAAAAGACTAGACCCAAATCTTTCATGGAAGAGCTTCTCTCAGCATTATTATTTTCACCTAAACTCAACGAAAACCCTGATTTTTCTGACCAAAAACCACATTCTATATAGCTACTCTTTCCTGCCACATTGATGATCTGGAATATATCAGCTTGTGGTAATTTTTGGTCACTATCAAACCGAACCTTCCCGCTTAAGCCATGAAAATCGGTTTGCAAAATCTTCTCCAACAAATTTTGGCCATTATTTAATTTTCCGTTTTCCTTCATTGCTAGAGCTACCGTCCATGCAGCATCGTAGGCCTGCACTGCAAAAATGCCAGGCTCACTGTTATCCTCGTCGGGATATCGGGAGCTAAATCTTTTCCTAAATTTGTTACGAAAATCGCGAAAACAGTCTGAATCTTCGTGGAAGTATCGCTTAACTCCGAGAACTCCTTGCATGGAGGAAATGATGGAGGAATTGAAAGAGTGAACAAGGCTTGTAAAAGGATCAGCAGTGATCCACACATAGCCCTTTTCCATCATATTCATTTCTTTTGCCTTTTCGAAAAGCCTGACTCCCAATGAAGAAGACAAATGAACAACAAAGACTCTGGTTTGGTTTCCTTTTAGCCTTTCAAGCTCTTCAGATAGCAAAGAAGAAGAAGCAAAAGGTGGGAGTGGTAGAAAATGGGTAACCTCTGCATTTACTTCTCTAAGAGCAAGCGAAAGTCCAGATACAAACTCACTGACCGAAGAGTACTCTCTATCTTCGTAAATTACGGTGACCTGAAACCATTCCCACGATTGAATTACAGCAGCTATGGCTTTCATTTGGTCTGTCTGTTCATGCGAAGCTTCAACTAGAAATGGCAAAATTTTATTTGCCCATTTCGGAGTTGCTTCGGCAAAAGAAAGAACCGGGACATGCGATTGGCTACCGACCTTGCCTACTAATGAAGCCTCTTCCCATGTCTGCGTTCCTAGAATCGCTTGCACTCGATGTGTTGCTGTAAGATCTTTAGCTGCAAAAGATATAAAAAAAACACGATGACCCTTTAATTTTATTATTCAACTTAAACGTTTAAAAAATTATTAGAAATTTAAATCAAAACTAAAGAGTTCTATTCAAAAATATTAAAAATAAAAATGATAAGGCTTATATGTAAATATAATCAAAATCACCTGCAACAGCTGCCTGCATGGGATTCCGGGCATCGGAGTTAATGAGATGGAGAATGAAGGTTTGATTGGTGGGGGAATAATGGTCGGAATTGAAATCCTCAAAGGCCATTTTCAAGGCAACCTCTTCTTCTTTGCCAGCACGACTAGTGTTGTCAACAATGGCACCAACTATGCCTATAACACTCCCGTCCTTCACCGTTTCATCACCACTTTTATGATCGGCAGCTATCAGGCGGCTTTGGGTAGATGTTATTAGAACCAAGATCAACAAGGAGTACGAACACAAAAATGTATCCATTTTTTCTTTTGGATACTAATATTTCTCTGCCTTCTGTATTTACCTTTATAGATCTGCGTAAAAGCCACCCCATATTTTGTATACTCAGTCAACATTAAAAAAACGATTTTCTACATTTTGGTCCTAGTCTTTTTTTTTTGGTAGAAACATTTTGGTCCTAGTCAAAATTCCAAGATAACATATATATCTAGAACTAGGAATTTTTTTTTTCCCCTCGATTTTAATATATGTTTGATAGTTACGGGTATTATGCATTTAATCAAAAACAACAACTATATATTATTAATTAACTATCAATTTTCAGTAAAAACAGACAATATATTTATAAATTTGGTCCAGTGATGATAAAACAGCTGAAAATATAAAACAGCTATTAATCTCAACTCTTTTTTTAATTTTTTTTTTGTTGGTGTTTCAGAATTTTATTTTATTTTATTTTTTTAATGTTTTAACATTGAAGTTTTTCAATTCAACTTTCGAGTCACAAATATTTTGTTGGTTTTTGAGACATTGATAGATGATCATCCGTAGAAATAACTAACGACAATGAAAATGCCTCTTTTTTCTTTTTTTCTTTTTTTTTTGCCGAAAGAAAATGCCTGGGCTATGTGCAATTTAAGATTGCCACATGGTCAAGTCAACAAGCACAAATTAAAATGTTGGCATGTACAGAGCAAAGGGAAAATTGTTGGGTTTTACCTCTCAGAAGATGTTTAACTTTCGACGGGCCAAGCATCATATATGCCTTAAAGACCAGCTTTGATAAACTTTTATTGTCTTCCAATCCTTTATTGACTCGATCAAAAGCAGAGAGCATTGTTGTACGTGTGTTTGCAATTTCTACAAGCTTTTCCAAAGCTGCAGGAAAAAATAAAGCTTCCAAAATTGATCTAACTGACATAAGTTCGAAGTAATAATAACGTTAAATTTAGGTCCTCAAAAAGAAAAACCAGTTAGGGGTGTGGAGACGGAAAGAGAGATTTGTTCTAAAGAGTAAATAATTGAAGCAGCATAGTTAATCACCTGTCTCAAAAGAAAGTTGAGCTGCACGAAGCTTTGGAGAAACCAAAGTGCCAAAAATTATAATTCAATTTCGGGTTCGTAACATCTTCATAACCTGCTAGACCGTAATGCATTGGTTAAGTTTCTAGGAGTGCAGCCTAAAGCATATTTTAAAAAAATACTTGAGCAGTTAATTTGTTACAAGTTCTTGGTAAGTTCCTCCATGAACATAATATTCACTCGTGCATATGAGGTTATGATTCAAGAAACTTAGGGATAAAAAAAAATTGATCCAATATTTGATTTTGATGATCAAATAAGATAACAAATTGATTTGATACATTGTTATAAGAGAGTGTAATTTTATTGCCATATTTCTCTTCCTCATTCTTCCACCTCCTATCCCTGTTGATTGCACCTATCATAGAACTGAAAATGGCTTCCTAATTTCTACTTGAATACTGAAAATAACTAGATATTATATTAATGTTTGTAATTTGGACCTTTTAGTTTGCAATCTTGTCGATCAAATAATTTAATTATTTAGTTTTCTTGCATATGAATTAAAGATCAGAATACAAATCCCTTCCTCAAAATTACAAAAAANAAAAAAAAAAAAAAAAAAAAAAAAAAAAAAGTTTACTTCGTGTCCATTGGGTCATAATTAATTTTCTGAATTATTTATCTAATTCCAAATTAGATTTGAATTGATGTAAATAAATTTGAATTCTTGCTTTGCTTAGCTTATGGTCACCAACGACCACCCACTAAAATTTCCCCGTAACTTTCAGGAATTTTGGATGCAGCGTCCAAATCAGTAAGGCCTAAATAATATTTGAACTCCAAACAAAAAAAAAAATCCAGCGCTGGAAATTGGAATTTGTTTTTCTTCATATGTATGCTGCATAGCCTGCATGCCTTCATTCATAATTACTAGTCAAATATAAAATATATTATAAATTTTTCAAGTTTTCATTCTTCCAAGTTGCTTGCATCATTGTTTTTCTTCATTCTAATTACAATGTTGACCCTAACTATTTTTATATATTTATTTTGAAAAGAGACCCTAACTGTAATTAAATGCTTAGTATACCTGTCCAGTTAATTATATATTTGTTTTCAATAAGAGTATTTTCCGCAGTTTGACGGAGTCATGATGATCTAGTAACTCTTCTCAGAAATTGAATTTACCTTGACCCTAGAACCGTTTGGTCTTTAAAACCTTACTTGGCTGAATCAACGCTATAGTTTTGATATGAATTTTCTTATGTATAAATAAATAGTATCAGGATTCTCCGCTATAACACAAAAGCTTTTAAATTAATTAATTTAAAAAAAAAAGTTCAAGTTTTCATATTATGGATTGTCAGTGAGTGTCCGCTGGAAAGAGTATAGATTATTGATTCATGTGCATGAACAATTATACTGACAAATCCAACAATTGAGTGTCCGCTGGAAAGAGTATAGATTATTGGGGGTGTCACAATACTTTTGCTATTAACAATTTTGGTTTATAAATATGCATTATCTTTTCGTTTTTCCAATATGCATTAATGAGACATGAAGTTTGCATTATATTACAGAGAATTATATTGTTTTTTCTGTTTTACCTTTTTAGAGTGAGATTTATATTGCATGAAGTTTGTATGAAGATAGAATATCTATTTCTATGTTTTTGAATTCAGTGATTAAATTTTAATTTTGGATTCAATACTAATTGTATGTATCATTTTATTTATTTATTTCAATTGAAACCTTCAACTGTTATTTTATTTTAAAGTGGGCATCGTATGTGCCCATTCAAGGACAAATACAGAACTTGACTAACCAGTTTAGCACAATTGAAATAAGTAATCCTTTGCTAAAGTATTAATACCCACATTTTTGTTGGTGGAATTTCAGTAGGGAGTTTACAAAACATTTCCTGCTTTTCTATACGTTTACATTACATGGATTACAAAAAATGTAATAAATTATCTTTCCGACTGAGCGAGGCCAAAAGTTTCAGTTACACACGATTCTGTTGTACCTAACCCTCTTCATTATAGAGTCCGCCTCTCTTTGGAAGTTTCAGCTGCAGCATTACAAATGAATTTTTTTAAATTTTAGGTCTGACAGAATGCATTATAAATGAAAAGTTAAAATATGCATTAATTTCTAACCTTTGATTTTGTGGTCCTCCAGCCTCCTGAATGATGCTGTGGTTTAATGTATGCAAATTTTTCAAATGAATTCAGAATTGAAACTTTGTCCATGCTTGAGCTTCTAACCGGCAAGTTATCCTACAACATATGATTACAAATATTGTTTAAATTGTGGTTTTGTAATTTAGTTACTTTAAAGAAAATAAAATAAAAAATATCTTTTAGATGCGCAAACCAGATAAGTAAAATATAACAGATTCTGATAAAATATATTTAGACAGATAATGTCCCTAAATGTCATCAATATGGGCAAACCAGAAAATATTCGCAAGTAAAATATAGCAACCCCGCATCCCCAAAAAAAGAGGTCCTTTAATATAAAAGATTTCCTATGATTTCCTTTAATACAAGTTTTCAACTTGTAACTTTATAGATGTAGTAATCCTTTGCTCATGCCTAGTTAATTGACTTAATTCTTAGCATGATTCGGAATGCAATGACCCACCATCGTAAAATAATAATAATAATAATAATAATTGAGCAACAAACTTACCTCATCTTTCAGATTCTTGTCGATAGAAGCTTCGGTATTTTTAATTTATCCGGTCCAAATAAAACAAGATCTGCATTTGGAAGAGAAGTAATCAACTGAAAAAGAAGGGACATGGAATACCAGCTAGAAAAGATAAGATAGACATCAACTACATTTTAACAAACAATTGAAAGCCGATCAAATGGCAATCCTCACAAGAAATTCAAAGTCAAATTAAACATCCAAAAACTGAAAGATTAAATGGAAAATAACTATTTGAGGCCTTTCCAAAAACTTGTTTAAGATAAACAAAATCTACCTTGTTAAGTAAATGAACGTTTGATGCATTAGTTGCCATGACCTGTACACCAAGACAATTGTTGCACGTACAGCAAAAGGGGCAGAAAATGGTATTGTATACACATCCATGTTTCTCACACCATAAACCCCGTCCTGAATCACCTTCAAGACTTCTACTGCAGAGTTGCTGATGAATTGATGAAAAGTCAGTTACAAGAACAGGTATATCTGTGGATGTAATCTCAGTTTGAGGGTTCAATATAGTTTTATGAAGAGATTCTAAGTGAACTTTTGATATTGGTGTCGTAGAGCACATGATCTATTGATGATTCTCAGGAAGCCCCAATGAGTTTTTGCAAAGTGAACCACAAACTTGTACTCTCTTGTCCATTGCAGGACCAGAAGACACATCACAGTGGCTCATTGTGAGCATTTCAGGAACATGTGAATTGGATTTGTTTTCTGTACAATTAATGTCCATGCCAAATTCAATTCTGCGATTAGCATCTCTATTGGAAGTAGCTTTGGCATTGTGAACATCATGCTGTTCTTCAACAAGGCAAAAAAAGGGAGAACAAGTGGACTTCCTCCTTTTTTGAGTGTGAGAATTAACACTTGAATTCCAAGATGATTCTGTTTTCGGAAGCAAGCTGTTGAAATTAACAGTGGCATCCCTTTCAGGTGTTAGTAATATCGAACACTGGGTTGGTGAAGAATCTTTGCTGTAGGGCAAGGACGCTGAATGGAATGATAACTGATCCAAAAAGCCTGAAGAGTCCTCAATTATGGTTGAACTAGAGTGCTCACCCTTGTCTAAGGGCTCTAGACTTCCCCCGCATGGGGTTTCCTTGGATCTTCAAAGGAGAAAACCATAGGAAACCTGCAAAAGGATGGCTTTTTACCATGTAATAAATTTTGCTGCTACAAAAGCTAAAAATAATTAAAAAGTCTCTATCTCCTACTTTTATGCTCTTTCTACTCAACACCTAAATGGATGTCCATAACAAAGGGCATGTGCAATTCAAGTAACCGATTATCAATGATTTGTCTAGCAGAAACAAAATGTCCGAAGTTTAAGCTTTTGACTCAATTTCTCTCTGTTTTAACTTCCATTATTGTGATTGGGAAGCTGCGTGTATTTACTGCAAATGATTCATATGTAGCTAGTGAAACAAAAGATTTTTACACTTATAAAGGGAGCAGCTACAGAAACCTTACAACGATGCCAGAATTTGGTTTGGTACCTCAAGATATTAGTAGTTTAATAAAAAGTAAAGAGAGTTAAATTACCCTGAATCTTTCTGGGGACTACATTCAATGTCAATTATTTCCTTGCAGTCCTCAGCATTTTCATCCGGTCGTGAAGATGCCTGAACTTGAACTGCATTATCCTGCGACTCTAACTGTGGAAAGGAAGCATTACAGTTTGTCATGCATATCTCTTTCTGCCACCAATGGTCAGACCATTTCAGTTTCTGATTTTCCTTTGTTGTAATCCCTCTACTTTGATCCATAAAAGTGATATTTTCATCACTAATGTTATAACTTTGTGATACACTAAACATTTTCTTACCCACCTGTTCCTGCAAGGAGTTAACCATATTGCAAACACTTTTATCCAATGAAAGAAAAAGAAATGAAAAATAGAAATGGAACAGATAAAAACCTTGACATCAGTGAAAAAGGATTTCAATCCTTCTAATGACAATTCGAAGCTGTCATACTGTCTAATGGAATTCCTTAGCCACTTTGCCACGTATGCTCTATTCCTTTCTTCCCGATAACGTTCATCTGCTTGCAAAATAATTAAATTCAGGATCATAATTTCACAAACATGTGAAAGGCAGAGTTTGGAAATAAAATCAGATTATTTGCATGGAAACAAGGATAAAAGAAAGGAGTTTTTTGTATGGTGAACAAGAAGAAATTGAAAAGGAAAGTTAATCAAATAGTGGCATTAAAGAAATCTCAAAGAGTTTATCAAAGGAACTTCTGAACTTGGCTATGAAGTTATCAAATAGTGGCCTTAAAGACATCTCAAAGAGTTCGTCAAGGACACCTTCTGAGACTTGCTTCATTGCATGCATGCAGTAACTTAATGGATATTCTATTTTGCTTTTCTGAAATATTTCCAGTCAACTTTATGTATGTGTGTGTGTGTGTAACAATATTCTGTGAGAGGTTTCAATAATTTAAGAGATAACAAAATCAACTAAAGAAATCCTTTACCTAATAAGATAATAGCTCCATAGTCAAACCTGTGTCATATACAACGTCCTACCAAATAAAGTCAGTTAATATCATAATAAAATATCAACAGATAAAGCATTATCAAAGAGCCCATTGCACACCTGCAGCTTGATTTAGAGCTCTAAATGCTTGGTTGCAGTACCACTCACTCCCACTGAGAAGGCTTTTGGATGATTTATATGTATCATTATATTTCTTCTTTAATGAAACCTGAATATCATTTCTGATAATTTGAAAACGGTCAGCAAATTATAATTTATGTCGGATATTTATTTTCCATAAAATACATGAAAGGTAAAAAATGAGAAGGCACAACTTCTTACGTGTTGGGAAATGGAATGCCAACAATTATGCACAGTACCAACTAACATTTTGATTTTGATTGTTATTTATAATGCATGCATACTTCCATACACACTGAATTGAAGCTACATGGAAATACTATGGTGCCAAAATAAATGCTTATTCTTCTTATATCTTCACAACCTTCATGCATGGATTCATAACTGTTTGTGGAATTTAAATACGATGCAGACCTTTCCTCAGCACACTGCAAGAAAAGCAGCTCCTTGAGCCTGGGTGTTTTCCGCAGAATGTTTTGCAGATAAGTAAGCTAAGCCCATTTTCTTATAATTTTTCCTTCTCACAGAACAGGTCCGTTGCCATAACGAATTGAGTCCCGATAACCCTTTAAAACAGACTCAAAATCCTCCTGGCTTCCTCCCCTGGGTTCTGCACCAGCAAATAATAGTTAAAGAAGCCTCAATAATTCTCATGAGAATGAAGCAAATGCCAAAATCAACTTCAAGTTTAAACCATTTAAAAAATCAGCTTTGTTCCAAATTCATGCAAAAAGGCTAATTATAAGGCACACTAATATTCAATCCTATTGACAGTTGGCAAAGCGAACATTCATGTATGCTAAACAAATAAACATAATAAACAAGAGGGTCACAGAAAACTTTACCCACAAAAAGGGGCTTTTTTGCATTTAACTGAGACCATTGACCTGTTTCCGACCAACGCTTGCATAGTTTGTCCATCAACTTATAACTCGGGAAGAAGACAAGACAGTCACCTGGCACAGTTTTGAAAATCTCTTCCAATGATTTTCCAAGTGCATCCTTCAAAATGACGTACAAAAAATAAATGACACAAGAAAAGAGCCAATAATTAACAAACCTACAATCAAACTATAAAATATGCAAAATACCTGGAAAGCATATGTATCAGCTGTTTTGTAGCTTGCATTCAGTGGAAAATTACCTGGCCCAGTGGATATTATAGCAGGCCAGACCTACAATGACAAAAGTTGATAAGATGTGAAACAAAAAGAACTAATTACCAGAAAAGGAAACAAAAACAAATAATTAAAAATCATCATTTTACCTGTGATTTGACATCAATTACGTGTGCTGCTTCAAGACTAGTTCCAAAATGAAGGCCAAGTTCAGACGAAAAGGAATTCATCGGTGACAAAGTCCTAAATTCCAGATTCAATATGTCAATAATTCTGCAAAAATATTATTCTACATAGGGCTTGCAACTGGTATGCACTGTCCTGTACTTACCCTAAAGTCAAAATGACTGAGAAAGAAAGCTCAGCAATGTCTCTAAACACAACAGTTGGATTTAAGCACCACAAACTTAAGGTATGTGTTCATTCACCAAAAGCTTTTCCTGAACATCATCAGCAAACTCTTGTATCATGGAAGAGAGAAACACAATTTGATCCATTCTAAGACTAGTGTTTCTGTATCATTATTTCCTTAGGTTTCCTCTGTAATTAGTAAAAACTAAAACTTAATTAGTAATATTATGTAAAACAAGTTAAACGCCATCTTCTGCAGTTACCATTGCAAAAATAGAATTTCTACTGACTTGGAAAAAAATATTTGATTCTTTACATTCATTGGCATGTTAGGATAAAAGAGATAGTAGCTCCACTCCATATAGTAAACATAAAATTTACAAAATTTCCCATTGTCACTATCAGAAAAAGAATATACAAAAACAACTAGATCAACAGCTTACCACCATCTCTTTTAACATACCTTCGTAGAGCAAGCTGATACTCAAACATATGACACCCATTTCTTGAAAAAAAATATGTAAGTGAAGAGAATAATCCTGTTTGACATAGTTAATAAATGAGAGTTAATATCTCAATGCTAAATCAGGTAAATTCAGGACATGCACACAATAAAAAGCATGTACCTTCCAATGTTGTTACCGCCAAGCCACTTAAATGTGATACCTCTGACTCTGTATCTGAAGCAGCTTTGATTGCCTAGAATAAGAGAGAATAATATGCTGACACAACTAAATACAGTTTGAACAAAACATCCAAAAATTCATAACTAACACACCTTTGTGGCACATTCGAGCAGGCTTGGAAAGGACTGCTGTGAAATATTTGCTTCTTGGAGCTCTCTCAAGGCCTTATCACCAGTTCAACTGTAGCATATAATTAACCCCCACAATGCCACAAAACAGAAAGTTAGAATACTATGAGCCTATTCATTACCAAACCTCCATCACCTAAAAGACTTATCACTATCAGCTGTGAACTTAAAGATGTCTTCTAATGAAGCAGAGAATAGATGAGAGCATAAATACTCCTCTTTTTTACTTTGTTGCAGCGTTGTGGTGTAATAAGAGGAACATGCTAAGGACTAAGGACACTTGATATTATTTTGATCCTCAGAATAAATGGTAATAAAAAGTTGAAATTCCACAAATGAGATCAAGAAAAATAATGCCAATAATGAAAAGATCAACATTATAATATTGAAATTGAGAAAAGCCAATTGTGACAGCTAGCCACTCAAGTTGAAAAAATCAGTAATTCAACATAAGGATAAGAGATTTTGCTTTAGGAAGGGAGACCAGCCATAATTTTCACTAATTATAAAAATTGAAAAAGACAATATTGTGCAACAGATTTTGGGCTGCTATCTATGTTCCACACATGGCAGATGAAATAGTGCAACATCATAGCATAAACCATTAACTGAACAAAATCATGAATAATCTACAAAACAATAACAAATGTTTGTCAGACAATAGTACTGACCAAGAGACATAATGCTGAAATTCACGCTTTTCCAACCTACTTTTCCTTTGTTCAATCCAACTTATGAGGTCCTATACATCATTAGCAACCATGCATTAATTACCAGAAAATCATAAAGGCACTTGTCAAACAAATATTAGTTAAATGTATGGGACAATACCTGTGTCATTTCATACAAAGGTTGGTAAACCAAAGCACCATTTGGCCAGAGTTGACCAATTTCCATCTGCAATTCTTTAAAAAGTACAACTAAATGTAAGAAGGCGGGGGGGGGTAGGCCCGTTGAGTTCTTAATAATCATAATAGTTTATTCGTCTAAATGGCAANTATTCTTCGACATCCATACTACCAGCATCACGGGCTATATCCTCTATGTTACTGCAAACAGGTAAAACAAATTTTGGAGTACTCAGACCAGTGGATCTAAAACATGCATTTCCATTTTCTTTTTGTAAAAATTCTTCAAGCAAATAGAACAGGCTAATTCCCTGCATTAGAACTTTCAAAGTAACATTTCAAAAAAGATTTTTCAAACGGGAAGATGCAAATTTTTTTAAAAATTTTAATTTATGAATGTAGAATTTGCTTTAATTCACATCAGTAAGTCAAAATTTGTTTATTCAACAAAACTGAAAAAAATAGTACAAGAATTCAGATTGTTAAATTACGTTTTTACTTTTTTACTCTCACTGCATTTTTCCCAAAAACTGAGGCATATAACGTTCACACAGAACTAGATGAAATATTGTCACATACTGGGCCTCATCAAGAACTACAATGGCTCCTTCTATATCTACTTCCATTGCTCCCCGAATGACTGGATTGATAATGTAGTTATATGGGCAGAATACTAATTGTGCATCACCTGCCATAGTACGTGCTGCATAATATGAACAACCTGGAAGAGAAAAATAATCTTTGTAAAATATCGATAAAACACTAAGCCTGTTAGACATACTTACTTTAAAGAGATAGAGAGAGAATTGAAAGGAAAACCTCTAACAACTTTTCCAACTTTAACAAGATCCTCTATATCATGGGCCTCATGGCAGCCTCCTTTTTGAAGGGATGGATGGCATTTGACTTTATGTACATTTCTGATTGTAGGAGAAACAGATTGCTTAAGCTTGCAAATTTTGTTAACAGTGCAACCAAACATTAAAAACATCAATGCAGCAAAAATTTGAATCGATAAATAACTCACTTAAATTCTGGGCACCCGACCTCTCGGTTCTTAAAAAACAACTTACTGGGAAATTCAATAACATGTTGTAGACAGAAAATAAGAGCCCCACAAAAAAATAAAAGCTTAATCTGTGAAAAGGAAATATAAAGGGCTGCGGGGTTAAAACTGTACCATTCTTCATCTATATTCTCTTTCCCATGCACGTACGCATTGGTGCAGTAATGTTTCCGTGAGGCCTGGAAGAAAATGCCACTACTGTAAATCTGAACTGCAACAATCTCACTGAGCCTAACACTTTGGCCACATTTTTAATCCATCACTACTATGAGGGTTGGCCCCATCCACTTGGACAAAAGTCATTTTAAAAGTTTGTTCAATAAACCAAAAAAAAATATTTAAGCAATTATACGCTTTTCCATTGACAATATTCAAACATAGATGCAGACAAATGTAGATCACCATGTTAAATCAGAAACCGATAACCATTAAAAGGAAAGGCTTCAGATAATGGAACGATATCCATGAGCCAATTTCATCTAAGAAAAAATAACAAAATTTGACTGCACAAAACAAACTACTCAGTTTCAAATAATTATAACTACCACTAGTTTGTAGGGGTTCAATACTAATATTTAACTCAAATATTAGAAGAAACAAGCCAACCTACCAAAACAGCCATCGGCACTCTGTAACCAGTTTTGCGATATTCACGAATTACTTGAGAAATTTGTGAATTTGTCCTCCTTAACAGATGAAAGAAAAAGTTATTCTAGAGTTTCTAAAAACCATTAAAACAAAAAAATATATAAATAAGGAAAAAAATTATTACAAAATTCAATTATTCTAATCGCATCATGATTCGATAATAAAACTTACGATGCATAATATATGATAGGTGCTGCCCTTTTCTTCTTATTCTTACTCTTTTCTATAGATTTAGCAGGTCCTGGACCTTCCACCCCTGGAACACCTAAAAAGACTCAGAATATCAGTGATAGAATTGCTAAAAAATTGGATAAAGTAATAGTGCTAAATACGCGTTGATTCTTTATTTTATTTTTTAAAAGAAACGAAGATTACTTGAAGGTTCGTCTTCCGGAACAAATCCACCGCCATGAGCCAGAGGATCAGTCATCGCCTCCGGATCGGGCTGATTCGCGAGCTGGTTCTTTAACTTGTAATTCTGCAGCCAAGCTAGGGTTGAGCAGAGGAGCGATAGCCATTTCCCGGTTCAGGTGGGAGACTCTAGAATTGCGAGGCAGTGGCCGTCCTTGTGAGCCTGTTCGAGGGTGGAGATGACCCTGCTCATGAACGCTGCGTCCCGTACGGACGGTACGGGAACTCCACCTGGACTCCTCCGATGTGGTAGGCATTTTTATGATTTTGAGACCATTTTCGGCTACTTTGGGTATGTGCGAAAATATCAGCAAGGCTTTTATATGAACCATCTCCGTACAAATTATTCAGGGGTTTTTTTGGCGGGAAAAAGAGGATTGAAAGGTAAAATAGTAGTTTTATCAAACTTGTTAAGCACATTACACTCTACCCGCATCCACAGTAAAACTTATTTTTGTTGCAGAATTATAGGTTTAGGAATTATACAGTGAGTGGGTTAAATCTATGTATTTTTTTAATCGAGTAGAAGTCCATATTGAAAGTCCATATCACTAAAAATTCTCTCTCTTTATACAGTAGTACTGAGCTACATACTCAAGTGCTATTTCTAATACCACCACAGAAGGATTTAAGTTTAATGTGTACTAACACATGTCTTTGTTGTTTGTTTGGATTTGAATAAATAAACACAAATTGAAAACCAAAAGTTATTAAGTGTTATTCTACAAACCAATTTGATTGGTTTGGATGAGTTCCTTAGTTTGGGTTTATGGTTTGAAGAAGCATGCATAGATCGAATAAAAAAAACAAGTTGTAGCACACATAATTTGTACACTGACATAGATTAAGAGTATTGGGGCTTGTTTGGTATCCTAAAGTATAGTGAAGTATTATTTAGTTATACTGTGTTTGGTGAATACAACGTATAATATTAAATAATACAATTTTACATTTTTAATACAAGTTTTGATGTATTAGTAATACACCAAAAATTGTATGTATTAAATTATACAAGCCATGCAGATCCTGAGTTTGTGTGATTCTCTTTCCTTGGTCCTCCAATATTTATTATTGTTGTTATATTTTATATATTGTAAGCATAAAAATAAAAATTAATGAAATTGTTAATACGAAGAAAATTGTATTTTTCTTTAATATAAATATATATATTTTTTAAGAAAAAAAAACCTTTAATAAAATTAGAATTAAAAAAATTAAAAATTAAAAGTTTTTATAAAAGTTAAAAATATAAATTTAAAAGCTTTAATAAAAATTAAAGTTAAATTTTTTTAATTTTAAAAAAATAATCCAATACAATACATGTACTAAACATCAATTTAATACAATTTTACACCAAACACATGAGTGTATTATATAATACATTACAACACAATACAATACATTACAACACAATACAATACAATACAATACAATACAACGTACCCAACAAGTCCAATTTATACAATTTTATAGTATTTTAGATTGTATCCACTGGATAATAAACGATGGATACATGTAACCGGATACTCACTGAAAAAAAACTATTGCACAAAGACATATAGAACGGCAGAGATAAATGATAACACAGGTAGATAAAAATCGATATTGAAAAAAAACTATATAGAAATCGATTTTCAGAAAAACTTTAGCCAAGAAAAAGAAACAACTAAATACTTATATTTTATGATTCTTTTATATATTGTCATATCAAACTCTACGATTACGATTTATGTAAGTTGTGAAAATGATGAGTGAGCATCTAGTGTATCTAATATTTGATTTCTTTTAAATGCTTAAGAATATTTATGACATTTTATTAATGGATATTGTTGTTATATTAACAAATTTGTAGGGTGTTTAACAAGTTTTGTAGTGTAAGTAGAACCGCTCCTCAAAATTTTACGGTAGAATTGGATTTTTTTTTAATTGACGTAGTAAAATTAATAATTTACAAAATTTTCCAGGATAATTTATATATATTTTTTATGTTATAATTATTAAAAACTTTCCTCTTCAATTAAATTTTAAATTGATCCTTAAACCAATAAGGCAATAACCAATAAACCACTAAAAAAATTTACTAAATACTTATGTTTAGTTTATTATATACAAACAATCAATTTTTGAATTAAGATTGTCAAAAACTGATCGTAATTCATTTCAAACAAGGAAAACAACCGGATCATAATTAATTATATTTATAATTTTAAAATATAATTTCTTAAAGATTATACTTTTTAAGTTTGTTTTGTTGCTTGTATTGTATTTTAATTAATTTGAATACTAAATTCAACCGATCACAATAACAGGGACATTTAGATAGCTTTTAAACAGCACAAAAGAAAGAGCCATGCACCTTTCCAGTAAATAACAGAGTTTGAAATATTGCAGTTCTTCCGAGGCTGCATCGTAGCAATCAATTAATTTATCTCCTGTCACCAAAAAATTTCAGCAATAAAGAACCTACTGGCATCCAGTTTTAGGAATTATACAACCTAAATCTTGCTTGGAAGATGCACCAAAATTTTATCTCAAATATATACTACATACTGAGAAATTTAACCAGAAATCACAATATGCAACAAAAAGGAAAAAAAAAAACTCTATGTTTGAGAATTCAGATCACAGGTTCAGAACTTGGGCACATCAATCATGTGCTCAGGGTGAGCAGGATAAAGGGGAAGAAGATGAACTTTCCAGGGGCCAAGTATCATATATGCCTTAAAGACCAGCTTTGATCAACTTTTATTGTCTTCCAATCCTTTATTGACCCGATCAAAAGCAGAGAGCATTGTTGCACGTGTGTTTGCAATTTCTACAAGCTTTTCCAAAGCTGCTGTAAAAAATAAAGCTTCCAAAATTGATCTAACTGGCATAAGTTTGAAGTAATAATAACGTTAAACTTAGGTCCTCAAAAAGCAAAACCAGTTAGGAGTGTGGAGGCAGACAGAGAGATTTTGTTCTAAAGAGTAAATAATTGAAGCAGCATAGTTAATCACCTGTCTCAAAAGAAAGTTGAGCTGCACGAAGCTTTGGAGAAACCAAAGTGCCAAATACCGACAACGATTTGGATCGCTCCTTCTGAACCTATGACAGCAGGGACAATTTTTATAGAGCAACTTCATTTTCACTTAAACGGTATTCAATGCAATTTTATAATATGTCTATCAATAATAACCAAGGGAATTTTAATGCATTGAAAACCACCAAAAGAATATGATGGTGATGAAAATTAACTAATCTAGTGTACTCCAAAATCATCAAAATCAAGCATACATCACCAAAATTTTTGTCAGGCACTTACTTGATCATCAGCTACGAGTGAAGCTCCACTCCGTACTGAGGTGTCATCTGGAGTTTCTTCAGTCAAATAAAAATGAACAAGAAAAAAACATAATCCAATAAGAATATATCAGGAATGCAACAGAAAATTCCTGCAATCTGTCATATAAATACTCTATGCAAATCTATAACAGTAGGTTACAGATTCACCAAAAAAAAAAAAAAACATTTGGTTAGTCTTTCAGATCTTTGATACTAGATCTTTTCTCAGTCAACTGACTAGTACACCAAATCATGTAAAGAATTACACAACTATACCTGAAAACAGAGATTTGCTCCGCTGTCGTAGCTGTGGACTATCATCCTTCGTCTGCAACCTGTCCTCCCTAAATTTTTCTTCTGCTGAGCTGTGTCCATTATTGGAGGATGCCCATTTGCACAATGTAAAGTTTGCTTCATTCGCTTCTGAATCAACTACAAATGAATATTATGACAATGCCTCAGACAAAGGTACAAGCAAATGCAAATAATTGGTAATCATTATTAACATCCATGTGCCTAGGAGCAGTGCTATAGTTACTGGTGATGCGCCGCGGTTATTGATTAGTTTCAATTTAAATTTATTTCAACAATTTACATGGGACAGACCTGCATATAACAGACTTTGATAAAGAAGGAATGAAATTTACCATCATTTCGTGTTACTTGCAGTGAGGTAGCAGCAGAGTGGAATTTCAGGTCCAACAGTGCACTGTTGACGCGATATGCACCCATGGAATGTCGAGCACTCGCCAAATCTAGCCATCCCTGTCAAAACTTTCAATTTCAATACCAAAAAGGAAAAAAAAGCTCATGAAAACCAATATATCTAAGCTACCCTATTCTGAATTTGACACTAACACCGTAACAACTACTTCTGATGATGCACCTGTACAATTAAATTTGAAAAATTTGAAATTAAAGTATGGCCACTTCCTAAGACGAAACAAATTTCCATATTTATGAGAAACTGTATAAAGAAGGAAACCTTTACATCAAAGTTTTTAGCGTGTTATTTATAAATTAAATTAAGAAAAAAAAAAAGAAGAAAAAGGAGTTTGATATTTTTATCTGAAGCTTCTCTTGTTTCGGGCTGCTAATGTTGGCGATGAATAACATAGATCATCGAGATTTTCAAAAGGAAATTGTGTAATTAATAGAAAATTTAAGTAAAGAGCGTAACTTTTTACCTGGCGGAGTGTCGAAGACAAAGAATCCATTAGCATTATATAGCCATCGAGGGAATCCAGAAATTGCAAAACGTGTTGGTCTTCAACGTCATGTCGTATTCCTTCTGGCTCTAATTTAATAAGCGTTACTTCTTTTTCTTCTTCACCTCCACTTCCGTAGCTCTGTGTTTCTGGATCTTGCTCTTCCATCCTGTTTCGCATTCAGATTCAGATTCGGAACCCTCTTTCCTAACAAATTCGCCAAAAAAACTCTAGGAAAATTATATCGTTATATCAGGAAAGTCTTGAGGATAACGTCTTAATTATCTTATTAAGTACATACCAAGCAATCTAGTGGAAAAAGAAACAAAAGATTCTCTACTTTTTCTGGGTTCCGAAATTCTTTAATTACTTAATATCTATTAGGGAGGTTAGACGGGCTTCATCTTATAATCAAACTTTGACACAATGGATGCAGTGAGAGAGACTTTGGGATAATGGGCAAGTCTAGAACTGCCAAAGCATTGAATTTTAAGCGAAATAGGCGAAGGGTTTTGGTCCTTTCGGATAGCAGTGACTCTTTCACAAACGCCAGGAGGTAAAAGTTGAAGACGATTGAGTTGGCCAAACATTTCAGCTAACTTTGTTACCCTTATCTGTGTTCTAGCAATTAACATCGCAAAGGGCCAAAAACAGATATAAAAGAGAAAGAGCAACAACAAAGGCTAGAAATGGCAAAAGCTATAAGCAACAGAAAAGCAAATTCCTATGTGAAAGCAAATTCTTCCATAACATTAATGCAAGAATGAATTTGGAATCAACGTAAAAAGGTTGTAATCTAAACGGGTGAGATTCACATTTTTCCATGTAAAAGCTGACAATCAAAGCTGAAAGAGTAGTCCGATAAACTCCAGTTCTAGACTTGCACATTGACATTACAGAAACTCCAAACCCAAAAATTTCAAAAATTAAATAAATAAAAACTGTAAAAACAATTAAAAAATCAAAAAATAGAAATATACAAACACAAGAGAAGGGCTTACTTGTTGGCTGTTGCAGACTGCAGTGCACAAAGAAAAAAAAAAAGAAAACTAGAACGGGAGAGAGGAAAGGGAAATTGAAGGAAAATTAATGTTTGAAATTGAACCTCAAATAATGGTGCACAGCAGCGAATGCCGTTGGCAAGACTCGTTGTAGTCTTAACTCTTAATAAAGTCTTTCGTCGCTTTGAAATTTGAGGTTTGGGAAGCACGGGTTGTAGACTGGTAGTGGTAAGTAATTAGGTTTTTTTTAGTTAAATTAGTATAAGATAAAGGGGGCTCATTTAATAAAAGTATAAATGCACTTTGTTTTTATAGTAGACTTTTAAATTTTAAATTTATCATATTAATTAAGTTTTAAATTTACATTGTACAATTCCTAAAATATGATTGGACCCAATTTAGTAATTTAATTATATAAAAAAACCTAATTACTTACCACTACCAATTTACCACCCGTGCTTCCCAAACCTCAAATTTCAAAGCGACCAAAGACTTTATTAAGAGTTAAGACTACAACGAGTCTGGCCAACGGCATTCGCTGCTGTGCACCATTATTTGATGTTCAATTTCAAACATTAATTTTCCTTCAATTTCCCTTTCCTCTCTCCCGTTCTAGTTTTCTTTTCTTTTTTCTTTGTGCACTGCAGTCTGCAACAGCCAACAAGTAAGCCCTTCTCTTGTATTTGTATATTTCTATTTTTTGATTGTTTTATTGTTTTTACAGTTTTTATTTATTTAATTTTTTGAAATTTTAAAGCTATGAGAACATATATTTATATATACTAGTAGTACTAGTAGTTAGCAGGAGGTCGCGCCGAATTCGATCCTTTGGGAAGGAGCAATGGAGTCGATGGTGAAAAAGTATCAGCAACGGTTCAGGAGGGCTCGAGACGAGATGGAGAGCTGGGCTAACCTCCAGTCTCGCTTAATTGTACAGTTCTCAAACTCCTCCTCCATCATCCAGAGGTTGCAGGTTTACAATTTTCACGTATCATCGGAAATTTCTTCTCACTTTATTTTTTCTGTTTGCTGTTTTTTTGTTTTGGACCGATTTTCTGTTTGTAGTTTGAGAATTCGTATGTTTTTTTTTTTTGGTTGCAAAATCAGGTGCTTCAAGATTCTAAGAATTATGGCTGTTTGAATAATGTCGGTGACATTAGAGACGCAGTGTTGACGAAGCAGATGGAATCGTTGCAAAGCATTTTGCTTTCGATGAAAAGGACCTTGTAAGCAGTTTGAATTAATTCAAGTTTGTCTAAGTCATTGGAACATTTTTTCATATGTATATATATATATATATATATTTATATATATATATGTTGTGGTATTAATTTCAGGGAAGAGTTTCATGGTGTTGTTTTGACGCTAGAGAAGATTCATCGTGATGGTAGGCAGATGATGAGAGGTGGGTCTAGTCAACCAAGTTTGAAACAGCTGAAGCAACGAGTTGGCGTAAAACCCAGTCTTGCAGATTGCTTGGATGGGCTTATGCTTCTTCATGAAATGCACCACTCCGAGTATGGTTTCTAATCTACTTTCTGGAATTATTTTTTTCAATATTTTTCTTCGTTTTCTAATCTAGCCTGTAGCAACTGCTTTTCTGCAACACACGCGAGCTGTAATCTTGCTTATTCCAGCATCGTGATTCTTCTCTACATTAAGTTGCTAGCCTCTGCACTCAATTTCCCTTTTGGTTTAAATCCCATAAGATTTTGTCTCTCAATATTGCCTTGCTCTTTCGGTTTCCAGGTACCTTCTTAAATCATCATTGGTTTCAGCACTGTCAGCACTCATCTTGAAACCCAAGTAAGGAAGTGCTCATCTTAAAAAATGAATTGTTTAGTTTATACTTTTCTTGGGACTCAATCTGTTGCTTTTGAAGCTTTAATGTGCTCCATGGAATCTGTTTTTGACATATAATTTATAATTTGATTTGTGGTATCATGCATTTTTGTTTAAATAAGTTAAAAAGTGAGAAAGTAAACTGAATTACTAACAAGCAAAGGTGGAAGATTTCTCCTCTTACCCTTTACTTGATTGTTACACTACTTGGACATTTATATGTGCTGCATTTTTCGTTTCGAGTTCTCTGTTTTATATGTTTTCATGTCTGTTTTAACATGCTTTTGATTGTCCATGGTTAGCAAAAACTTTGCTTTATATAGATTTCATCTGAATTTTCTACATTGCAGTTCCTGTGACCTAAGTGCACTCCAGCAACTTTTGATTGATCAGCCTAACATCCCCAAGGAGGAAGGTAAGCAAAGATTAATAGTATTAGGGAAATATACGAAAGAAGTTAGACAATAAATTGATCAAGATCTCCAATATATAAGAGCTACCACGAGCCATTTGAAACTCTGATTTAATTCTGGAATGAAGTTTCAAGATTATTTGTAGTGCCTAGGTTTACTTCTTTTATGAGTAAGCAAGCAAACAACACACGTGGCCTAACTTGTATATTGTCTGTGTGCAGTGCAAGACATCTTTGATATCATATTTGCTGAAGAGATCTCATGACCTAGTCCATGTGGGGGGTCCCCAAATATTGGTAGCTTCAGACATCAGAAGCATTTTGCAAATTAGAAATCACCTGTTTCTTTGGGTGGAAACATTCGCTTGTCATCTGGTGCTAAGGATGGTCATATCATCTGGGCAGCTTGCAGTATCCCAAAACTGTTCTAGGGAATCAAGTTTTTCATGCTATCCATCTCAAAGATGACTAGAAAGACTGAGATAGACTTAGGCCTTGCTGCTTCCAAAATACATGTTGCCAAGGCATATATAAACCGCATCCCATTTTGTAATAAACATTTATGTTGGTGAAAATTTTGTGTAAGCTTCAGTGTAAACTATTTAAGCTTCACGATGGTCATTTTGGTAAGCTTCATTTTAAGCTACCTCTTAGATTTGGTGCCTAAAGATATGAACATTTTTCGCTTTTCACTCTCTCTTCGCTGTGGTCTGTGTTATTTCTATTCAACTTTCACATTTTGAAGTGTTGGGGAAGTCATTATGGCAGGTTTGTCATGAACAAAATGGCTATTCGACATGTAGAAGAGGATCAAAGTGTTTTAAGTCGAGAAAATTTGTTAAATAGCTTTTTAAGAATTGTGGCTCTGCAATCTCGTTCGGTCTTAATGAGCCTATTTACATATGCTGATGGATACGCATCCTGGCGCCCGGAAAGAATTGAACTATAAGGCATCGTTTGTTTCACCGGATAAGGGACCGGATTGGATTAGGAAATCCTGTCTTCTCCCTTAATCAGGTGTTTGATAGTGGCATCGAAGACGGATTAGGAAATCCGGTCACTTATCCTATCCTGTCACTTACACTAGTTTCTAATCCCAGAGAAACTCACGGGATTAGAAGGGCTGGACTGGGATTAGGACAGAACGCGATATGGCTTCTTGAATCGAGCCGCTCCCCTGCGTTCCAACCATCTGCTTCAATCAGGTTTCAAAGTTGCTTCAATCTGCTTCAATCTCCAGTTTCCTTTATTCCCAATTTCTCAGCTTTCTTCAGATTCTGAGTTTGAACTTTTGTATTTGTCAGATCCTAATCGGGCTTTCATCGGCTTCAATTGGCTTTTGAATCTTGCTTCAATCTTGCTGCAATCACAGGTCGGTTCTGACATATTTGGTTGCTTCTATCTTGTGCAAAAAAAATGTGCGTTTTTTGTTTTTTGTTTAGCTCTGTGTTTTTGTTGGCTCTGCGTTTTTGTTGAGAAGCTAAATTTTGTTATCCCCATTGTCCAATTCTGTGCAGATTTGATTCTTCTGTGTGTATGTGTGTTAGTTTTCTGTGAGTGTATATTTTTCTTTTTCTTTTTTGTTAGTTTTCTGGTACTCCATCTGATATTGACGAAGATTTCTGTGCAGATTTCTGTGTATATTCTGTGCAGATTTTTTTTGTTAATTTTGTTATCCCCATTGTCCGATTCTGTGCAGAAGATTTCTCCCTCGGTGAAACCATCTTGTCAGGTTTTTTCTATAAGCTTTTGAATTATATTGTAGCAGAGGAAGAAAGAAGGAGATCGCCTTAGAAAAGTTTGTTTAGTGGAGTTGTAGGTGAAGAAAGAAAGTCTCTTAAGTACTGTCTCTAGATTTAGCCCGTAGGCACTTGTTCAAGGGGTTAAAACCAAGAAAGATAAAATAAGTAATATCAACTTATTTCAGATGTTCTTGAGATGTTTAGTTTCTCTTTAAGCTCTATAAATTTTTGTTAACACAAAACCCCAACCAGCATATAGTAGTCTGTGATGCTGGACTTTTTAAATTTCATGAAGTATCTGTATCAGCATGATAACAACAGGTATATAGGTATGGTGTCTTGGATCCTCCTTTAAGGAGGTGTGGACACATCAATAACTTTTTCTGGTTTCGACAATATATTTCCCAGTTCTGAGGACAGTTAAAGGAAAAGCATTTGCACCAAATTTGGTTTTCTAGGTGCTTGTTGATGTTGAACCAAATTTGCTTGAAATATAAGTTGCAAGCGACATTTAACCTTTCATTTTGCAACTGGGAAGAGCATTTGCACTGAGAAATGATCATGCTCTCAGATCTTTCTCTCTCTCTCTCTCTCTCTCTATATATATATATATATATTTCTTGGAAAGCTTTCTATATATGCCTCTTAATTGGTTCCAGATTCATTGATTTGGAAAGTTTACTTCATCATTTCTTGTTCTCCTATGGTTAAGTTTCTTACTATGTATGCATTTGTTAATGTTAAAATTGTTATTCTTGCAGGCTGGGAAATGATGACACCATGGCTCAGTCAACATCCGGCCTGTTCATGTGCGCTGTATGTCAAGTCGATCTTGCACCAAGCGAGGGCATCTCGGTTCACGCCGGTTCTATCTTCTCCATGAGCTCAACACCCTGGCAAGGGCCTTTCCTCTGTGCTGATTGCCGTAATAAGGACGCCATGGAAGGAAAACGTCCCAGTGGAGTAAAAGTGGCATAACTCCTATTGTTTACCCCCATTCTTTAATCCTTCATTCAAATTTTTTTTCCACGTTAAAATCCATATTTATAGGCCAGTCAATTGTTTGAATCTTACTTTGCCGATGCATCAAATGTATATGTAATCCAAAAATAATGTAAAATGAGATTTAGCGAGGAATATTTGGTTTAAGGAAATGCCTAGCTTTTGAAGTTCTGTCCATGGAAGATATTATATAGCATCGAGCCTACTTGTATATATAAATTAATGGTAGGAAAATGTTTAAGATCCAACTAAGGTCTAGGGCCTTGATTCTTTATTTATTATTTTCAGTATTTTAATTCTTAGAAAGTTCTATACAATGAAGCTCCTAATGGGTGATTGTATTCAAATACTTGCAATTTTATTTTAGAGTTCTCGAACATATTCTGGAATCAGCACTTGAGGACTGTGGAGTTTCAAATTCAATTACATGGAAATGAAGGCAAATATAGGTGGAACAAGCTGTGTTAGGAAGAGGATGAATAAGCTGTACAACTTTTGGGAAAGGATGATGATGGTGGGACTAGCAGCTTTTGCATAGTTGCACAGAAATAGATCAGTCTTTACAGGTTAGCCAGGGTCTTTGGTGTTTTTTAATGTAGCCCCCATTCCCATGTGTTGTAATTAATACCATGAAGCAACATTTTTCTACATGGTCTTCATTTCCATGTAATTGCCACTGTCCCTATAGTTGATCTTGATCAGTGGCATCTATCTTCTCTGTGTAATGGTCTCAATTGCACATCATTTGGGTCCTGTCCTTGCACCTCAAAGATCGACAATAGATTCTCCTACCAGCTCATTATTACTGAATGGATCTAATGCTGCAAGTAATAACTTATGGATTATATTGAGACATGTTCTTAAATCTCTCATTTAGTTTAAACCTAAGCCTATGCATTTGCCTTCATAGGTAGGTTTAATAATGAGCCATGAAATTGAAATTAACATATTTGTATTAAATTATGTTTAATATTTTTCAAATTACATAATATTATATTTCAACAAGTAATATAATTAGAAATATATTATAAATATATTTTATATATCATGTTTATTTAAATTAATAATTAAAAATATATTTTATAATTAAATATGAATAGCTTTTAGATCATTAAATTAGACAATTTCAGGCTCTGACCTGGTTTTTTTTAGTAAAATTTTAGAAGAAAATGCTCTGAAAGATTATAATTCAATTTTGGGTTGGTAACATCTTCGTAGCAATGCATTGGTTAAGTTTCTAGGAGTGCAGCCTAAAGCATATTTTAAAAAAATACTTGAGCAGTTAATTTGTTACAAGTTCTTGGTAAGTTCCTCCATGAACATAATATTCACTCGTGCATATGAGGTTATGATTCAAGAAACTTAGGGATAAAAAAAAATTGATCCAATATTTGATTTTGATGATCAAATAAGATAACAAATTGATTTGATACATTGTTATAAGAGAGTGTAATTTTATTGCCATATTTCTCTTCCTCATTCTTCCACCTCCTATCCCTGTTGATTGCACCTATCATAGAACTGAAAATGGCTTTCTAATTTCTACTTGAATACTGAAAATAACTAGATATTATATTAATGTTTGTAATTTGGACCTTTTAGTTTGCAATCTTGTCGATCAAATAATTTAATTATTTAGTTTTCTTGCATATGAATTAAAGATAAGAATACAAATCCCTTCCTTAAAATTACAAAAAAAAAAAAACTTTGAAAAAAAAAGTTTACTTCGTGTCCATTGGGTCATAATTTTCTGAATTATTTATCTAATTCCAAATTAGATTTGAATTGATGTAAATAAATTTGAATTCTTGCTTTGCTTAGCTTATGGTCACCAACGACCACCCACTAAAATTTCCCCGTAACTTTCAGGAATTTTGGATGCAGCGTCCAAATTAGTAAGACCTAAATGATATTTGAACTCCAAAAAAAAAATCCAGCGCTGGAAATTGGAATTTCTTTTTCTTCATATGTATGCTGCATAGCCTGCATGCCTGCATTCATAATTACTAGTCAAATATAAAATATATTATATATTTTTCAAGTTTTCATTCTTCCAAGTTTCTTGCATCATTAATTAAATGCTTAGTATACCTGTTCAGTTAATTATATATTTGTTTTCAATAAGAGTATTTTCCGCAGTTTGATGGAGTCATTTTTTTTTTTGCTGGAAAGTTTGACGGAGTCATGATGATCTAGTAACTCTTCTCAGGAATTGAATTTATCTTGACCCTAGAACCGTTTGGTCTTTGAAACCTTACTTGGCTGAATCAACGCTCTAGTTTTGATATGTGTCTAAAATTTTCTTATGTATAAATAAATAGTATCAAGATTCTTCCCTATAACACAAAAGTTTTTAAATTAATTTAAAAAAAAAAAAATCAAGTTTTCATATTATGGATTGTCAGCGAGTGTCCGCTGGAAAGAGTATAGATTATTGATTCATGTGCATGAGCAATTAGACTGACAAATCCAACACCGCATGCTATTAGGATATAAATTTATTCATATTTTTAAATATTTAAGTTTATAATTTTAATATAAAAATTTAACCATGGAATTAAAATGACCTAAACATAATACGTGATGACATAAATACAATATAATATTACACTTAAATTAATACAACATTGAAATGTCCATATTTTTTAAATTTTGAATTTACATATTTAACACAAAAGTCAACAGGTTAAATTTAAATTAATTTTTTTTGAAATGATATGAACACGGCAAACATTGATAGGTTGCGAAGTCTATGAAGACTACATGTGTAAAAGTGAAAATTGCTCAATTGGAAATTATGGGTGAAATTTTTTATTATTAGAGTTTAATGTACTTTTAGATTTTCCTTATCCTGTAACTTCGTAACTAGATTTTTGCGATTAGGGGAATTTGTTCACAAATTTGTAACATTTAGATTGATGAAAATAATTGATCTAATTTGTTAACTAGTTATAAAATTTTATTATATCGATTTGATTAATGTGTTCAAATTAGATTTCATTCAATTTTTTAAAATATTATTGGGCTGATGTGTAGATAAGTTGAAATATATGATAAAGAATCATGTTAGGTTCCCTAATTACAAATAATATTGTGATGTTTGTTAAAAATAGTTATTTTAACTTAGAAATTGGTTAGAATGCGCTAATTGATATTATATTTAATTAGATACTACAATTCAATATTTAAGTTAGAGTTAATTCTAATTTGAACAATTCAATAATTATGTTAGAGTTAATTCTAATTTGACCATTGACATTTAATTTTATTATAGATTGCTTTATGAAAATTAAAAAATCATAAATACCTTTATTTATGTTAATTTT
>QANX01001638.1:66397-85751 GCA_003254975.1 Ochetophila trinervis
TGAATTTAAAATATGTAAAATATTACGAATTAAAGCTATATTAAATATTTATCGTGACTAAAAAACAAAATATGCATTTCAATTATAAATTTAAAAATATTCAAAATATTATAAAACAAACTAAAATTAATTTAAAAATATTCAAAATATTATAAACCAAATTGAAATTTTACATCTAATATAAGTAATAAAAAAGATAGAATCTAAAACAAAATATTAATATATAAATAAATATAAAAATTGTAATTTTCCAATGAACTAAAATATGAATTTTATAGTTTTCTAAAACTAAAAAAAAAAAGTAATGTAAAAAGTTAACTATAATGAAATAATGAAATTAATATTTTTCTTATCGTGTCTTATTGTGTTCCAATCCGTTTTCTTATCGTATCTTATCGTGTGACACTGATATCAACCCGATCCGATATCGCAGACCTAAACCCGCAAATTATCGTATCGTTTCGTGTCGTGTTATCGTGTCGTGTAACATTTTACCAAGTCTAGTAGAACCCATTCAAAAGTTATTGTCCTCTATAATTCAAAACCCATTAATCATGCCGGAAAAAAAGAAAGAAGAAGTCAAAGTCATTATTGTTCCATTTATTAGTAACAGGAGAAGAATCCCGGCGGCGAGGCCGTAGGTGCAGCATTGTAGATCAAGGGTTTAGTTCTTCAGTCGAACAAGAAGTAAAAAAAAAAAATAATAATAATAATAATGGGTCTCATTCAGGTCAAGATTCTCTCTATTCTCTTCCTTTAATGAGAAAACAACAACTACAAGGTAGCAAAAAAAAATTAGTGGAGTATTTGGTTGATCCAACCAAACCCATAAACCCAAAGCAAAAACACACACAAAAAAACAAAAAAAAAATGGAAATTTAAACAAAAGTGAGAGGGAAGCAGAGAGAAGAAGATATAGTAACTAAGCACAGTACCACAAGTCAAAAGGGAGTCCAAAGAGAGAAAAGTGTCAAATTGTGCTGTGCTTAATGCTGCTTAATGGCCTTAGCTTTAATGGGGTCCTCCTTCTTTGCAAGCTTATTATTCAATTATTAAAACTTTTTGGATTTTTTTTTTCTGGCTTTCTAAGTAAACCTAGTAAAATGTTATACGGTACAATAATACGATACGAAATGATACGATAATTTACAGATTTGGATCTGCGATATCGGATCGGGTTAATATCAGTGTCACACGATAAAACACGATTAAAAAACGGATTTGAACACATTAACACGATGAGTCACGATAAAATACGATAAGAAAAATATTAATTTCATTATTTCATTATAGTTAACTTTTTACATTACTTTTTTTTTTAGTTTTAGAAAACTATAAAATTCATATTTTATTTCATTGGAAAATTACAATTTTTATATCTATTTATATATTAATATTTTGTTTTAGATTCTATCTTTTTTATTATTTATATTGAAGGTACAATTACAGTTTGATTTATAATATTTTGAATATTTTTAAATTAATTTTAGTTTGTTTTATAATATTTTGAATATTTTTAAATTTATAATTGAAATGCATATTTTATTTTTTAGTCACGATAAATATTTAATATAACTTTAATTCGTAATATTTTACATATTTTAAATTCACAGTTATTATTTATGTTGAATTTTAGTATGTTAATATATATTTTTTAAAATGTTTAACATATCATTTGAATATGTATTTAGGCTTAATAGACATGAATTGATAATGATTTATCATTTGACAATATATATTAATTTAAATAAAAAAAATAAAACACTTACGTACATATATAGTAAATATGAATAAAACATGACACGAACACGAAACGATACGATACGATACGAATACGGTTCAATACAAAAATTTAACGGGTTAGATTCGGGTGAACAAAATTTGACACGACACGACAAAAACACAGTTTAACACGACACATTATCAAATCTACTTCTAAATAAAATAAATTAATTAATACCTTCTAATACGAAAGAAAAGTTTATACATATTCTATTTTTATACTTTCTGTTTAAGTCGTTTTTTTTATTGGGTAGAAAGTTTCCGGGAAAAAGAGAAGGACAAATAACCGGTCAAAAAATAAAGATAGAAAAGAGAGTGTATTTCAGTTGCAGAAAAAAAGAGGGATGAAAAGAAAAAGAGAGAGAAATAATTGTATAAAAATTATATATTTTATATTATTATAAAAGAAAAAGAAAAAATAAATTATTTTTTTTAAGAAAAAATTAAAATTGTTTAAAAGCTGCTAAAGGGGCATTTTTATTACTTGATATGCTATGAAGAATACAAAAAATAATTTAATAAAAAATCTAACGCCAAAAAATGTATTTGTAAGTTTTTAAATCTCAAATAATGATCTGTAATAAAATTAAATGTCCGTGGAATTAACGCTTTATGTTATCAAAATTAGTTAGACAACAATTTGACTAGTCGTGCATACATTAGGAAGATGTTATGCATAATTGACTTTTTACCCATGTCATTTGACCTGCTGGAAGTAATTAACTATTCAATAGTCTATTTCTTTTAAAATTTTAACAAATGACAAAAATAAATAAATAAATATTAAAATAGTAAATTGAAAAAAATTAATTATAAATTAGAATGTATGTTGGATTGTATATTTATTTATAATTTATTAATTTTATATTTATGTAAATTTTAATATAACACAGCTTGTTAAGTTCACGCTTAAGAGGGGGAACTTTGGTCGCACAAATTAATCAAACCATAAAATCGCATATACTTGTCAGTAGCTATTTAAGAAAGCGAAAAAGAAATGTAAACATTTTTTATTTTTTATTTTTTTCTTAGATATGAAATTGAAACTTTATCTCATAAGAGTTAAAGAAGATAAAATACACATCTTATTGGAATGGAACATAAGCCCATGAATGCCCTTCCTCCAACCATATATATCATCTGATCTGTAACATTTAATCGTGCATGCATTATTTGGCCATGTAAGAATTGAACAATGATTTGTTTTATAATGAAAAAGAATGAACAAGTAGTCTATTTTTTTTCACTTACAACTTCTTGGGGGCTTTTAATGAGTTGCAGATGGTTTGCTAGGGGGATAACTAGTTGCAATACATATATCCGAAAGGGAGATAATAATCTTACACTATAATTAAAAGTTTTACACGATTATGTATTATTGGACTTAATACATATTTAATACACAATAATTTTTCTAACAAAAAAATACCCGTCGAATTTTGCTAAAAAATAAATAATAATAAAAAGGTGTATTTTCTCCTCGTTTAATATCTAAATTATAGTCATGTTTTATAGTTTACAACATAGTGGCTATTTCTTTGTTGAATCCAAAAAGTATATATGCTTCTATGCTACAATAAAACGTGTCAATAATCAAACTTCTCCTGCAGAGACACCACAAGAAATGCAAAAATTTCTCAGATTATGAGATTTAATTTCAAGCCAAAGTTGGCCTTAATGATCTGTTTGTCTAAACTAAACTCTGTGCATGAGAATCAGATACATTGTCCACAGAACTCCTGCCACTTTCTGGAACATCACTCACTCTTCTGGAGAACCGACTCTTTTCGCATCTCCAGTATTTCATCACAGCCATCAATAGCCTCCAAATCCAATTTGTTTGCTCACACTTTGATTTATACACACAGTACAAGTAAAACACCAGAGCAATGGTCGATGAGGTTCCTGAGATTGTGAAAAGTACCCAAAAGCTGTTGATGCTGAGACTCGTACTACCTTCTTCAACCTCTTCATCCATGTCTTCACACTGCTCAGAGGCAAGCATTGAGTTCTCTAACTCTCGAATTTTCCCGCTTTCGCATACCTTTAGTAGTGCCTCATTTACACTGGGAAGCATTGGAGAACCCCTTGGAAATACCTATACATTTCAATCAAAACTTAGTTATATATGATATACTGATAGAATTTCCACTAAAATTGTCACTAAAACCATGTTATAAGTGATAGATTCGTCTTTAAAATAAATTATCAGCGACAAAGCTGATGGAAGCTGTCGCTTATAACAAACTTTGAATGACAATTCAAATAGAAATTCCATTAGGATATCATGATGATAGAATTACTCATATATAGTTGGAATAATTGGAAATTCCATCAAGATATGCAGTTGGAATAATTGTAAGGGAAAATAATTTGCTTACAAGTCCAAAGCCTCCAATTTTATAGGTTTGTCCAGCAGTCATAAACCCTTTGCAGTATTTTGCAAGGAAGAGTTTGGCCATAGGGGCATCAAGAAAAGCCGCTGCTATTTCTCTGCTTCTGAGGGCTTTAGCATAATCTTCTGGTGAGGAGAAGTTCTTTATGTTGTTGATTTTGAATCCCAAGACTTCATTTAGATATCTTTCAACATAGGATCCCCTGCAATAACCGACCATGGCGTTGCTGCTTAACAGTGTCTCAACGTTGGCTATCGTTGGTTCAAGCCTTTGGACGGTGAGCATGCTGGTGAGGTTAGCCGTGTATGTCTGTGTAATGACTAGTGCCACAAATAGCCACACCACCATTGTCATCCTAGACAAATTGCTATGTAACTTATCCCCTATAATATGTCCAACCAAAAAAAAAAAAGAACATCAAAGACACGTAATTTTAATCAAATTAACCCTCTTAAAGTTAGAGTGAACAATCATTTATATGTGCATACATCATATATATATACATATACCATCATCTTACCATGTAAAGAGAAAAGGGTGGAGAAGGCTAACCAAATCAAGATTCCTACTTGATTGAGAATGGAGCCTTTGAGTTCAGGGCAATGGTTTCGCTCTATAAACCAGACCACAAAGCCATTGTAAACATTGACAATGACTATGAAAGCCCACATGGATTTTGTGAAAGGCTTCATGAACATCCATGCTCTGTTACGCGCTTCTTGTCGAACAGGGACAACCATTACCATTACCAATTCTGATTCTGTGTAAGGTTGTGTGAACTCTGCATGTTTATGTCTCCGGGCTAAAATTGCTACATCTCCAACTACAGCATCAAAGTTCTGAAAAAAAAGAACAAGGTACAATTCAATGAATACAGTTTGTCTCATTTAATTTTGTGAATTCATCTAATTAAGAAGTAAAATCTCTTACATGGATATGAATTTGCTCCACTAAAGAATCATATGTGCCATTGAAGGGGAGGAATTCGTAAGACAAATTGTATGGCAGTTTCTTCAAAGTCTCTTTGAAGACCTCTATTGAAAATCCACTGAAAGTATAATTATTTCCCAATTGATCATCTTGCTTTGCATTCACAAACTCTTTGAAATTTGATAGGCTTGGAACACCAATTCTCAATGGGTTGGTATTTTTTGGAGTCCAACCTTGTGGTGTAGAAATAGGTGCCCCTGGCCAAAATACTTGCCCCAAATCAGCCATGGAAGAGTAATTCTTAGCATTTTCACCTAAACTCACTGAGAAACCTGATTTTTCAGACCAGAACCCAAGTTTTCTATAACTCTTCCCCATCACATTGATGATTTGGACTGTATCTGCTGGAGGTAATTTTTGGTTGTTGCTGAACTGAATCTTCCCTGTTAAGCCCTGAAAATCGCTCTGCAAAATCTTTTCCAACAATTTTTGACCCCCTAATTTGCTGCTTCTCTTCATTGCATAAGCTACAGCACTTGCAGCATCATAGGCCTGCACTGCAAAAATACCAGGCTCATAGTTATCCTCTTCGGGATATTCTAAGCGAATTCTTTTACGAAATCTGGTATCGAAATCAAGAAAAGGATCAGAATCTTCAGGGAAGTATCGCTTAACTCCGAGAACTCCTTGCATGGAGGAGATGGTGGAGGAATTGAAAGAGTGGACAAGGCTTGTGAAAGGATCGGTAGTGATCCACACATAGTCCTTTTCCATCATATTCATTTCTTTTGCCTTTTCAAAGAGGCTCACTCCCAATAAAGAGGACAAATGAACAACAAAAACTCTGTTTTGGTTTCCTTTAAGCCTTTCAAGCTCTTCAGAGAGCAGAGATGGAGAAACAAAAGGTGTGAGTGGTAGAAAATGGGTAATCTCTGCACCTACTTCTCTCAAGGCATAAGATAAATGAGGTAAAACTTCATTGGAAAAAGAAGAGTCTCCATCTTCGTAAATCACAGTGACCTGAAACCATTCCCATGATTGAACTATAGCAGCTATGGCTTTCATCTGGTTTGATTGGTCAGGTGAAGCTTGAACTAGAAATGGCCAAATTTCGTTTGCCCAATTGGGAGTGTATTGAGCAAAAGAAACAACTGGGACACGATTCTCGCTACCGACCTTGGCTACTAATGAGGTTTCTTCCCATGTCTGAGGTCCTAGAATCGCTTGCACTTGCTGTGCAGTGCCGGTTATAAGATTTCTGGCTGCAAATGATATTGAACAATGAAAATGTTACCCAAATTACCAAAACTAAAAATTCAAATTAACCATAATAGTAGTAGAAGAAAATTTTATTACTACCTGCAAGAGCTGCCTGCAGGGGATCCCCGGAGGAGTTAATGATGTGGAGAATCAAGGTTTGGTTTGTGTTGTTGAAATTGAAATCCTCAATCGCCATTCTCATGGCTACCTTCTCTTCTTTGCAGGCTCGGCTAGTGTTGTCAACAATGGCCCCTACTATGCCTATAACACCCCCGTCCTTCATTGTTTCATTACCAATTTGATGATCAGCAGCTGTGAAGCTTTTGGTAGATATCAGAACTAAGATCAACAAGTACAGAGAGAAAAGTCTGTCCATTTTGAGCTTTGTATTCTCTCTCCCTCTCTCTATCTCTCTCTCTATATATATCTATCTATCTATCTATCTCCTATATGATTAAGCAAAAACATATTGTCCCACACCCACATAGCTATATTTTTCTGCTCCTGTTTAGATTCATATATGCATGAGAAAGCAATCAGTACACGTTTTGTTTTCAGTCAATATAGAAATGGCATGCAGCTAGTTATATATTGATTGATTTAATAAAAGAATCAGTTTATTTATTTATTTATTTTTTGTCTAGTATATATGGTTCAAGACCACTGCAATTTCCTCGTGACATTCACGAAATTTTCCAACGTGACCGAGGACCATGAATATTGTTGAAAGAGTTTATATAAATAAATTATCTGCTGAAATATAAATGGTGCACCTGTTCTGTTCTGACAGAATCTCAACACAATCCCAGATAAAATATTCTAGAAAAGAATATTCTTGTGTGTCTATATATATATATTAGTCATGATTTTCTTTTTAAATTTTTGAATTGCTTTAAAAATTAAAATTAATGTAAAATATACGTGTACGGTTATAAAGTGAATATAAAGATTTAGTATGTACTTCCTTACCAAAAAAAAAAAGTTCTAGTATGTACTAAACTCATATTTAACAACGAATTAGTCATCAAAAAATGGGAAAGCTAACTCGGTCATCGCTGTTCTAACCATTGCAATTGTGGAAAATTAACACTGGTCTTCGACTGATGAATTTTGCTTGATATTAGAATCTTCTCCTTGAATAATATTATTCCTCTTTAACAATTAGATTGACCAAACGACTTAGTAAAATTTTTGAACTTTTTAAACCGAGTCTTGAGTCATGACGATTTAGTACTTTCTTGTGCGGATTACTGAATTAACCTTGACTTTTGGAACCGTTTTATATGTCAACAACCTTTACTTAACGAACTTAATCTTAGAAATTTACCAAAAAAAACTTAAGTCTTAGAAAAAATATCTAAGTCGATTATAGTACTTTACATTATTCCCTCCAAGATCATTTTAGAAAGACAACAATAACTTTTATGAATTAAACAATGTATCAGGTCAGTTTTCTAAGACAAATTTATTTAAATTGATGAAATAAACTAACCAAGAACCTAACTAATGAAATTTGATTATATTGATTTAATGTTATATCATTTTGTGTTAATTTGTATATAAATTTTTAAAAATAATAGATACTGTTATGGAATTTTTCACAAATGGGCTGAAACAGCCTTGGACTCTTAGAATTTTAAAAGCAAAGTAGCTAAAGTTCATAGGGCATAAGATGACGACAAGCCCAAGTCACCAAGAGTAATGCCACAGGCCATATTTACACTTCAGCCACTGCAGGCCCAATCAGGCAGAAACTTATTGAGAGGTGGCTAGAGAGGTGAATGTAAGCCTGACAAAATATTACACGACACAATAACACGATATGATACGACATAATAATTTGCAAGTTTGGATCTATGATATCGGGTCGGGTTGATATTAATATCACACGATAAAAAATCGGATTAAAACAGATTGGAACACGTTAACACGACGTGTCACGATAAGAAAAATATTAATTTAATTATTTTTTTATAACTAACTTTTTACATTATTTTTTCTTTTTTTTTAAAAACTATAACCACGAATATGGAACGACACGACACGAACACGGTTTAACACGAATGCTTAACGGGTTGAGTTCAAGTAAAAAAAATTTGATACGGACACAAAACAACACAACACGAACACAATTCAACACGATACGTTGTCAGGCCTAGGTGAAAGTCATGTGAGAGTGGGAGAAACATATTTCCAGACCAGTCCCACTTGATAACATAAATATCCTCATTTATTTTCTTTTGATTTCATGTGTGATGATGTAGAGTTAAAGTCCTTGCATCATAGCCATTAAATCCTCTCTTTACATCATATTTATTACCCAATACATAAGGCTTTCCTCTTTTAGTCTTCTTTTTCAAGTATACTTTTTCCTTTTTCATCATTTTTATATTATTTGAGAGCTTATAAAGAGAAAAAGAGTGTAATTTTTGAATTGGTTATGACAGATTTAAACATCGAAGAAAAAACGCTGATTACTTTATCAGCTCTCTAACTGTCTATCTTATTTTGCAGATATGAACAAAGTTAGCTGATGGGCTTGGTGAAGCAGACCGTTTTCTCCCAGTCAAACACTAGCTAGCATCAACCTTTGTGTTTGGCCATGTATATTATTTGATTTTAAGACACGAAAAAGAAAATAGTCTTCTAGTACATGTATATTATTTTATATATGTTGAACTATTAAGCTGGAGTCTAACGAGTGTTTAATGAAAAAATGATGATTTGGAAAATTTGTGTAAAGGGCAGTAAAAGAAGAAAAAAGAACGGTGCAAAAAGAATGATCCTATATATATTTTTTTTGTTGGACCCGTATTTTCCAATAGAGAGCTGCTTCTAAATACACAGCAAAACAGATATTATCAACTATATATTCTCAAATATTTCACAGTATACTATCAACTTCATAATAATTCGGAACAATTCAGTACTATAACTAGATGTTCTTAGTGTCCATTTAGTACAGTTTATGCAAGTAGAGTTTTTATAATAGAATTTTGTTTAAAAAAATTATCAGAAAAACTAACAGTTGTTTGGTTGTAATTTTAAAAAATGCACTACAAAAAAAATTCATTCCTACGACGCACATAAAACGTGGTTCGAAAGGTTTTAGACGACGGTTTGAAATCGTCGTTTAAAGCATCGTCGCGGAAAGTTTTAAGTATTCATGACGCACAAAAATCATCATCATTAACATCTAATACGACAGTTTTTAACTGTCGCCTATATAGCCATACACATAGCAACTCCACATGGCTGTGCACACATAAGACGACAGGAAAAATTCGTCATCTTATGGTCTGACGTGGCATATAAACAATGGACAAAGCATGGCCTGAAAATGAAGCAACTATCAACAACGACGCACATTGTGCGTCGTGTTATCACCCAATGACGAGGCACATTGTGCGTCATCCTTAGTGAAATAAATGGATCAACGACGACCCACATTGTGCGCCGTTGATGTCTTTTTTTTCCATTTTCTTTTCAAAATTTTTTTTTTACAATTTTTGTTTTTGTTTTTCTGAATTATATTTTCAAGGTTTCAAATATATATTTTCTGAATATTTTAAAATAATTATAATAGATGAATTGGATAAAATTTATAAAATTAAAATTAAAAAAAGTAAATGTAACATATATTAAATAAAATAGTACAATAATAACATTTAATTTACATAATATTTAATCGACACTAGATAAAAATTTATTTGGATTAAAAATTTCGTCGATTAAATATGTAGTACATTCATCTTTGAATTCATCTAGATAATCTTGCACCCAAATAGCATTATGAAACTGTTTAAGAAAAATATAATATTTTAGACATTAAATATATTTAACATAAGATAGTATAATTATAAACATAAATAAGACAAATAATAGTTTATTACGCTTACCAAGTTATGAATAGACTTTGGTGAGGACAAATCTCCGCTCATATTTAAAATTTCTCTCATCATGATGCATACATAATATGCACATACAGTCCCACCTAGTTGCAAGTGAGTCTACAATTGAATTTGAACAAAAAATTCAAATACATAATAATGAAATTATTAAATTAAAAATACAATTGTAAAATGTAGTGTTTTGGAATTTATTACCTTTGTGGTTGGCCAAACCAAATTGCTCTTCTTAGATCTTCTAATCTTCAGTCCATTTCACATTGCAAAAGCTCTTTTCCATAAAACATAAATGAAAATAGTTAAAAATATTTCATATAATTAATAAATGAACAAAAATTAAAATTAAGTACATATGAATCATTTGTTTAAAATCTGCACCGACACCCGATTTTATAGAGTAAAAAAACCAAGCAAATCTCTCAAATAGATTGATAACACTTAGCATCCAGTGACCACTAATAATAAAATAAACATTTATTGCACTAAAAATGAATTAGTAAAACAAATAAAACATTACTAATATTATAGAACTATCTAATTTACTATATTTAAAATATTTACATGTGGTAATATGAAATCAACAATATTTTATAGCTAGTGCCAGTGCTTTTTCATCTATTAAAGATTTTTATTGCCCTAATTTCTATATTTCATTTCTCCTCCATAGCAGATGTCCGCGGATCAATGAATCCAAAGTAGATAAAATTTTCACTTTTTTTCATTTGCTCATATAACAACCTGAAATAAAAATTTAAAATGACAAACATAGATATATAAAACAAATAATATAATAATATTTAAATTGGAAAGAAAATAAATTAAAAGATAATATAATAACCTCATGTATACTAGGATGCAATCGATGGTAAGCATGTCCATTTGACAAAATGGATCTATGTCGTCTCTGTACATGACTGCAGATAATTCATTGCCGATCATGCCACTTCCCAACCTTATTTCAAGATTAAAGTCTTGGTCTTGGATACCAGAAAGTATCATAGCTAAGAGCCAAACTTTTGGAGGCAAGCCAGCATATATATCTTCTCACCTACTCTTTTGTTGTAATGCAAATGATTGTGACTGACGTGATCGAGGTGTGTTGTTTGAGTCAGACTCGATAACTGACTTGCCTTTAGCAGCTCGTTTAGCTTGTACCTACAAACATTGTTAACAAATTAATCTCATTTTGCAATATTTAAAACCATGAGAAATAACCAAATGAAATTTACATCAATAATTACCTCGTTTCCTGGTAAAATGACCAAAGATTTTGGCCACACATAAAACAATCGAAAGCTTCTCCTATTGAAACTATGGCAAGAGAAGGGATTGGTAGATGTGCTAAAGGATCAATCACCATTTGCACATTAACACGAACATTATCATAGCCTAACTACACTCCGTGACATAAAGCTTGAGGATCGGTAGTAGGAAACATCCATCATTTTGCTACTATATTATCAGGTGTGCCCATAGGAAGCATGTAATTTACACCCTAAACCATATAAGAAAAAAAAAACGGATGTTAGAAAAATATAAATTTACGACTTAATAAAATAAAATAAATAATTTTAAAGAGTCTTAGTTATATACCTCTGGATCTGTCATAAGTGGGGGTGCAATAAGAGATGGTGCGATAGGACCTTCAGCAAGTGCGTGAGCTGGTGAGTGTGTTCTTATATGCACCTCTGCATCAGAAAAACTGGCCCAAATGTTGTTCACAAACTGATATGACATCATTGCTGCTGGAAATGGATTGGCTCTACAGTTCAACCTTGTGCCTACTATCTGTGAACTGAGCATGTGTAAGTTATCTTTCAACTCCATAACAATCTAAGTCAATGTAGTCATCTACTCATCTTTTTGGGTCATCTGTTATTCTTTTGCAGCTAATTCTTTTTTCAGCCTGCATATTTATTCTTTGTTGGCATGTTCTTTTCCCTTCTGCTCTGAACTTAACCTCTGAATATATCAATATTCAATTGGAGTCACATTATGACCCATTGCCCTAACTTGACTTCTGCGCTCTGCAGTCCCCAATTTCACTGTCAATATATCATTGGGTGTGCCCAATGATGCATCAATCTCTCCTCAAGCATGCTAGTCTTACAACTCATCCTGCAATTGTTAATGTTTTATTAGCACAATCAATCATTACACACACCAGATTTTAGATTTCATAAGGAAAAGATTTCTTACAATTTTTTCTCCAACTTGTTTAGAATCTTCAGATTTGTATTTTCCTGCCTTGTCCATATGACCATTTTTCCACAACACCTTCTGTAGCACCTGATCTCTGCTTCCGGTCCTCAGTTTCTACCATTTTAACCAAATGTGTTAATTACAACATAACACAATAATATAATGTAATTTAATAATATTAATCTTTCATCTACTTAGATAATATTAATATACCTCTTCATACTCCAACCGAGAATATCCCTTACAAGATAAAGTATGATTATATTTATTTATTTTCCTCAATTCAGACCGCTTTTTGTGAAGAATCTGCATACATATATATAAAAAAAAAATTGTCATCTTAATTAATTAAAAAAAATAGAATTGAATAATTATATAAATAAAGTAATTACCGCTCACTCTGGAGTCATTCGCTATGCAACAAACTCATCCCATGCTTCTTGTGTAATGTAAGTATAGCCCTCTGAAGGAGTATCTAAAACATCTAGTTGCCCCTCTTCAATATATGGAAGAATATGAACTATCCATAAAAAACTTTTGAACTTCCTCCATTTTTTTGAGCAATTCTTCAACGTCTTTTTCTTCAAAAAATTATCTTTTTTTATAATATTGCTGCACATTTAAATTGAAATTTGGTAAGATATACATAATAAACATAGTAATTTACTATATTTACAAAATATAGTAAATATATTATAATTTACAAAATATAGTAAATCATATCATATTAATTTCCAGTATTGTCTCCTACAAAAGATCTTTCAGTTCTTTAGGCATACTACTCTAATTCCTATAATTGATAGGAATTATATTCCGAGTTTGAACACCCTCAAACTTGGATAGATTTGCTCCAGCTTGATTAACTCCAACTCCAAACTCATTATAAACTATTGGTTCATCTTCGCAATTTTTTTTTTGTTTCTGTATTTTACTTAACACTGATGGTCCTCTAGTTTTTTTTGCTTCTTTCCGGGGATGGCTGCATCATCATGACCATCGGGGTCATTATGTGGTGGTCCCGTAAAATCCATTAATCTGCATAGTAATATTATGTAATTAAAATAAAGTAAAATAAAAATCACTATATAACCTAAATAGATATTCTGCATAGGTAAAATAATACCAACTTAAATAGATACACCCATCACTATATAACATTTGATAAATATATAACTTAAATTGTCAAAAAATCACAATATAACTTAAATAGATTTTATTAATTGTGCAATACACAATACTAAATAGATTTGATAACAATTAAATGTACAATACAAATCATTTATTTAACCTATTTTTTATCCATGTTCCTCTACAATCACTACGAACACTAACTTCTTCATAATCTTCACCAACTTCAATATGATCATTTGGCAAACTCAAAGCAAATGGAGAATGAACCATAGCACCATCTAGAAATGAATCTCTCGTGTCCTTGTAATGAGGGGACTTAAAACGATGGACCACTGTGATTTGCTAGGATCATCAAGATAAAAAACTTGTATTGCTTGTGAAGCCAAAATAAAGGGTTCATATTTGTGGCCAAGTTTTTGTAAGTTGACACATGTGAAGTCCAATTCATCAACTGTTACATCATGTTTGTTGTCTACCCAATCACATTTGAACACTAGAATTCGGAACTTGATGTAATCAACATCCTAGATTTCAACCAAAGTAGAATGCAAAATCACGAATAACTGGAATATCATCCTTCGCACTTGTATACTCTATTTTCTTTGCAACTAAACTTACTCCACTATTTTAGGTAAAGCGCTTATTATCTCGTTCCATAGTACGAAACTTAAACCCATTAATATTGAATCCTAAATATGATATCACATCAAATTGCGGTCTGATTGCTATCCACCTCAAAGTTTCAGACACTTTATTTTTTTCCTTCATGCAGCTCCTTCAGAATCTATTCAAATACTTCATAAAGTCAAAAAATGTTCATATTTATATACAATCCAGCATATATATATATATATATGTATAGATAACAACTTACTTGATCTCTAAACCATTTGATAAAGGTCCAATTTTGCTCCTTTTGGAACCACTTTGGTTTTCTGAATTTGTTACAGTTATCTAACCTCAGAGCATTCATATGCTCTCTGCAACATGCCAACATGCCAGATTTGGTCAAAGTGAGTATTGTACCCTTAATAAAATAATTATATTAACAGTATAACTTACTCTAAGTAAGGTTGCACTTCGGTCGTATTCGAAAGTATATAAACATGAACTTGTTCCCAAAGTTCCCGATTAATTTTCATGTTATTCCAACCCTTTAAGGGATCACCAGCATCTTCATCCGTACATTGTTATTCATACCGATCGAGCGGGTTTCTTATTGATGCCAAGTCTTTCTGATACTCACTGCAAAACTCTATGGCTTTTTCAGCAATGTAGTTCTTAGCAATGCAACATTCTGGTCGATTGTGATTTCTGACTAATCCCTTTAACACTTTCATGTATCTCTCAAATGGATGCATCCATCAAAAGTAAATCAATCCACACAATCTAACTTCTCGTACTAAATGTATAGTCAGATGGATCATTATATCAAAAAAAAAATAAAGGAAATATTTTTTCCAACAGACACAATGTTGTTACAATCTCAGTTTGGATAATGTCCAAATTCACAACTTCTATCTCTAATTTGCAAATAGAATTGAAGTAGAAACAAAATCTCGTAATTGCATATCTTACATCCTTAAGAAGAAATGATATGATCGCAACAAGAAGCAATTGTTGCATCAATGTATGACAATCGTGCAATTTCATACCATTTAATATTAAATCCTTCATCGAAACAATATTTTTAAAATTCAATGAATAACCATCCGGAACTTTTAAATCAACCAAACACTTGCAAAATTTCATTTTCTCTTCCTTAGACAAAGTATAGCAAGAAGGTGGAAGATAAGTCATTTTCTCTTCCACCATAGGTGCTAAATCTTTTCTCAAACCCAATTCTACCAAATCCAATCGAGCATTAAGTCCATCATTTGTCTTCCCAGGAATATTAAGTAAAGTTCCAACGATACTCTCACATACATTTTTTTCAATGTGCATGACATCTAGATTATGTCTTACATATAATGATTTCCAATATTCAAGCTCAAAAAATATGGATTTTTTTTCCAAGCACATCTATCAGCAGCGGATCGTTTACGTTTATTCTCATGATCAAACCTCGTATCATCAAGTTTTTTAAGGATCTATTCTCTTGTCATAGATAAAAAAGTTGCACGAAACTCTTGCAAACCATTAAAAGCCTTCTTTTGCTTTCGAAATGGATGATGATTACAAAGGAATCTTCTATGTCCACAATAACTCATTTTCATCCCATGTTTCAAACTTTGGGCACAAGTGTCTTCACTACAAGTAAAATAACCTTTAACGGCATGACCGGACAAGTCACCATATGCTGGAAAATCATTTATAGTCCACAATAATACTGCCTTCATTGTAAAGTATTGTTTCCTATAGGCATCCCAAGTGTCAAAGCCTTCAACCCACAACTTTTTCAGATCATCAATCAATAGCTGCAAATAAACATTAATGCATTCACCTGGTTGATGTGGTCCAGAAATTAACAGAGTTAACATTATAAACTTTTGTTTCATACACATCTATGGTGGAAGATTATATGTAACTGTCAGTATTGGCCAACAACTATATTTACTACTCATATGCTTGTGCGGGTTAATTCCATCTGCAGCAATTCCAAGGCTTAAGTTCCTAGATTCATTCACAAACTCATGTCATAATTGATCAACCAGCTTCCACGATGGAGAATCTGCATGATGCCGCAACTTCCCAACTTCAACCTCCCTTTCATTTGCATGCCAAATTAAATTTTTTGCATTTTCAACACTTTGAAACATCTTTTGAAAACAGGGTATGGGTGGAAAATACCATAACACTTTTTCTGGAACTTTAACATGCTTACTTCCATTGTCATTGGACTTCCATCTAGATTCTCCACACATAGGACAAGATTCAAGCTCTTCATATTGTTTTCTATACAAAATATAATTTTTCGGGCAACAATATATTTTCTCATAATTCATCTCCAGTGCAGTTAGCATTTTTTTTCACAACATACATAGACTCTGAAAGAACATTATCAACCGGCAACATTTTTCGCAATAATTTCAACAATTCAAAAAAACTTTTGTCAGAAAATCCATATTTTGATTTCAAGTTGTACAATTTTACCAAAGTTAATAATTTGGTAAATTTTGTACAACCTGGATACAAGGGTTTTTCTGCATCCTCCAACAAACTCTTAAATGTATATGGATTATCCATAAAATTGTTACAGGCAACATACATATTGCCAACAACATCTTCATCATCTTCATCTATGCCCACTTAGCATCAACTTCAACATTCATTTTTCTAGCTTTTATAAAATCTATGTTCTTTTCCAAAGCTTCTCCATGCATAATCCATCTACTGTAACATGTATCAAATCTTTTAAAATACACATGTCCTCTAACTTCTTCAATAGTGCAAATATAAAAATTTTCACATTCCAAACAAGGACATGGAATGTTACCATCACTAGTCATATTATTCTCACTAAATTTTATAAATTTATTCAAACCATCATCAAATGCTTTTGTTCTCATATCCATTGTTATCCATGATTTATCCATCTTTATATAAACCTACGCAAAATTAATGTACAACATAATATTTAATAAAAATAAATATAGACTATTACAAATTATGTTTTGTTAACTAATTAAATTATGTTATATATTTTAAAAATCATTAGACAAGTGTTGGATGGTTATTCACGACTCACAATTTGCGTCTTCTTTTTAAAAACACTAATTTGATAGAAATTAAATGACATGCATATAAATACTAATATATATGATGGACCAATGTCCGTCGTCTTTGCATATATATATATATATATATATTACAGTAATTCACATTAAATTAATGACATACATGCATGGAATACATACTATTATGATGAACCAAAGTCCGTCGTATTTGCATATATGCATAAGTGCAACGCACATTATTTATGTATATTACACATAAGCGCGCCCGTCGTATTAATTAACATACATGCACATTGACGGACAAAAACTATAAATATGTAAATCTATATCAGCTCATATATATGCATAAATATTTATACTTACAAATTGAGCTGCCGAAGCTCAAAACCGCAACCACCAACACCACAAATCCGCAGCTACACCCGGCTATCAACCCACGATCAAAACTTCCACCAAATCTCAAATGCGCCTTTCACAATTCAAAACAGCCACCACTCATACACAATAAACCATCACCGAAGACTATCACGATTAAAAAACACGAACAAACATACAAAAAAACCGATCAAAATCTTTTATCAATCACCACAAAAACAATCCAACTAAGAATCGAAAAATCACCACCAAAATACTCTAAATATGCATAAATTTCAAAACTAAAAAATGTAAAATCAATCATAAAAAAGCATATAATGAAACTAAAACTCAAAGAATCACTTACATATAGCAAAATAACACAATTATAGCTTATTTTTGAGACAAATGGCGAAGAAATCGGCTTGGATCCGAGGGTAGAAGGGGGTGGTTAAAAGCTTGAGGAAAATGAAGAAGAAAGGGAATAGGAACCCTATTAAACCAAGCAAAACAGGACCATTTGAACTAAACTAATTCAAGAAGCAACGTCGTAAAAGGCAGGACCATCCACGACGCACAATGTGCATCGTCTTTGGTACGTTTGTACGATGCACTTTGCAAAGTGCGTCGTAATTGGTGTCCTAAACGATGCTGTTTTATTAGTTTTATTAACTACGACATTTTTTTACCATCGTAGTTAAAAGTTTTAGACGATGTTCATTGACCGTCATCCTATATTGCCACGTAGGTTTTATATATTTTATATTAACTTCTTTTGTGATGGTTTTTAAAGTGCATCGTCTTTACTTAATTTTAAGAAGACGTTTAAAAAATGTTTAATAAATATATATTAGCTCAAAGTGCGTTGTTTTTAATATTTAAGACGGCATTAGCTTCTAAATGCATCTTGAATGCTAACTTGACGATCTTCGTCTAACCATTCTTTTTTTATAGTGATGTTTTTAATTTCTATTAGATTGTTTAGTTAATATAACTTTAAAAATCTCTTTGATTCTTTATTTATTATACATAAATTATTTAATTAATATTATTTTAGATATTATAGAAATTTAAATATATTAGTAAAAGTAAAATTGATAGATAAAAAAATATTTAATATTTAGTTCAGCATTATGTTTTTTATAAAAAAAAAATTGAAAAAGTTTAAATCTGAACTTTTCTAAAATGGTTTAAAAAAACTGTTTTATTTTATTTTTTTACTAAATATTTATTTTTCAAATATTTTTTACTAAAAAAAAGACATACTAAATGGAATCCTAGTGCGGATTGCGGATTGTTTTGACTTCTGGATGAAAGAGAGTCCTTGGCTTTCTTCTTTTTTTTAGGCTGATAGTCTTCGTGTCTATACTTAATAAAATTTTGGTTTTTTCAAGAAATAAAAAAAATAAAATTAGATGTTAGAGGCCATTGAACATTGGGAGCAATTACTATATACAAAGTTACGAACATATATATATATATGGGATAATTGTAGGAACCTTTAATTTTTAGTATAATATCAAATTAGACTCCAGATTCTGAAAATTCTTTAAACACCTCTGTCAGTGAAATTCTGTTAACTTTAACTGCAAAAAAGTATAATAGTCATTTAACATAAAAATTTCTAAAGTAATTCTGATTTTTATTTATTTATTTATTTTTCTCTTCCCCTTCCTCTTCTTCTCACGTTCTCTCTTCTTTTTTTTTTTTTTTT
>QANX01001639.1:0-82740 GCA_003254975.1 Ochetophila trinervis
AGGGGGTTGGGTGCGAAGCTCGGGGGCTCGAGGGCTCGGGGAAGGGGGCTGGGTGCGATTGGGTTCGGGGGCTCGGGGAAGGGGGCTGTGTGCTCTGCTCAGGGGCTCGGGGGCTCGGGGAAGTGGCCTGGGTTGCGCAGTTCAGGGGCTCGGTGAATGGTTTATGGGTGCGAAGCTCGCCGAACTCGGAGAATGGGGCTGGGTATGCAGCTCAGGGGCTGGGTGCGCAGCTCAGGGGCTCGGGGAAGGGGCTGGGTGCGATGGGGGAGGGTCTGAATATTTGTTTTTCTCTACTAAACATTAAACCATTTTAATTGTTAAATTATTATTTTAGAAAAAAAAAACAAAAACCCTAACCATTTTAACTGGTAGTATTTACCGGTTGTATGTGATACAACTATAAATGAGTTGTATTGTAGGAAATCCCTCTTTTGGTACACATAAAGATGTCCAAAATGAACCACATCCCAAACCATTGAAAATTATTTTGTTTTTTTATAATTGGTTGACTCTTGGTTGGGATATTTAGGTTTTATTACTTTGTTCTTTTCTAATTGGTTCACTTTTGGCTGAGATTTTTAAATTTTGTTTGACATAACTGATGAGAAAGTTCAAAAACTGTTTTGAAATTTGTTAATAATTTTTTTAAAAATATTTCAGATATTAAAATTTTTTTTTTAACCAAAGCTAATAAGTAATTGTTTCTTTAAAAAACTTTTGAGACGCAGAAGAAGAAGAACCAGTAGCACAAACTATGTAGGCCTTTCGAATTGTTGCCTGTTATGGCAACTGTATTTGGAGCCCTTTTATTCCAACAAAAAGAAGGGACAACAATGTTGAGCCTCATGTAACGGCAAATTGCAATTTAATTATAATACATCCAATAAACCTGTTAGAAATTCATCACGTTTTTATGGCCAGGAGATCATAGGCAAAACAATTATATTCGTTCTAACCCCTGATATTGCGTGGAAATTTCTGAAAAATGTCTAATTTGTAAGTGCTGTTATTATTATTTTTCTTGGTTTCTTTTTATTATTATTATTATTATCAAAGGCTCCGTAATCCAAGTAAATATGATTAAAAATATTTTTTTTTCTTTCATTAAATGCTACGAAATATAAATAAAAGGGCATTTGCAAGTTAAGGGCCTGCTTGTAAATGATTCCTCCTCGCTTCTAGAAAGTGATTAACGAGAAAACACTTAATTGATGCTTCTTCTCGAATTACAAAATAAACGTTTTTTTATAAATAGGTGATTTTTTATGAAACAAAATTATTGAAAATTCCTTTTAGATTTTTGTTTTTGTTTTTGCTAAACATTGTAGGAAATACTTTTTGTCTTCTAAACAGTTTATATAGGAAAAATATATGTTGCGGAAACGTAAAATCAATAATCCACAAAAAAATATATAACTGAATCATATGAAAAATAAAATAAAATACATTGTAGATATTCTGAATTTGATATGTGGTATAATGTATCTACTGAATTTCTTGGATCTACAAGCTATCACAAACTGTATAAAATCTGCTGCTGGAATCTACCAACAGATCTGCAACTGGGATCTACCATTGGATCTGCTAGATTTTTTAAGACTGTTCTCAGGTAGTACAACAGAGTGTGGACTCTATTGTATTTCAGAGAATAAACCAAAATATTAGAGAATAAATATATTCTCTAATAATTTCACTCTATATTTTTGTACGTATTCTCTTTGAATTAAAATTTTGATCATTTTTGATCTCTGGATTCTTTCTAATATTTGTACGTACAAACAATAGAAACCCAAACCAACTAATATTCTCTTTTTAATTTAAAATAAAATCTTAACAGATATAACCACTGTTATCTAGATTTTATATTATCAAAAAATTAATTATATTAGATAAAAAATTATATTATAATCAAATTTACTTTAAATTGAAATACAGAGAAAATTATCACAAAAAATAATATNCGGGTTTTTACCTAGGGTTTGTTCCATATCATCTTGTGTGTTGGGATTACAGTTTCTTTAAGCTTGGGGTTCCGCATCAGAATTTATCTTGGCCTTGCTCTAATACCAAATGATGCGGAACCCCAAGCTTAAAGAAACTGTAATCCCAACACACAAGATGATATGGAACAAACCCTAGGTAAAAACCCGCCCTATAGCACCTCTAGATAACAATTGTATCTAGCAACACTAATTAGAAGGCAAAGAATGAAATTGAAATTCACCACAAAGTAAATACCTTTGATAAGAAGATCAATTCCCAATTGCAACAAGTAGAAGAAGAACTATCCTCACTTGGAACACACAAGTCTTGTTGAAAACAAGAGTAGATTTCTCAATTATAAATAATCAAAGTTGTTTTTTACAAGCTAGTAACCTCCGCTTTATATAGATATTAGGGTTAGGTTAAGAATCAATCTAGACCATAAAATAATTAGGAAAGTAATCCTAAGGCTTAAAACTAACCCTAAATAAAAATAATCCAAAAATAGCTAAATTACAAAACTGCCATTGTAATCCGAAAATAGCTAAAATTACGTCGTTTCTTTTTGCAACTCCCGAGCAGCATTACCACCTTAATTCCTTGCTTGGACATCATGCTTAAAACATCATCTTTTGCTCCAATGGTAGAATATGGCACTATGATGCCCGTATCACTGGATTTCAATGTTTCTTCCATCCTTCTAAACTCACCCTCCAAAGATTGTCGTAAGAGCTTTGGATCCAATGTTGTCACTTGCTCTTCTTCCGAAGTAGAAACTCCATTTCCGTCTCTTTTAGACATTCTTACACACTCCCTTACATGTTTAACTCAACAATGGTAAACCTTCATGTTTCACACAAATTTGGCATTAACCCCTTTTATGCTCACCACTCAAGCCTTTTACCACTCAAGTCTTGTTCACCAAGTTGCACTTCAGAACCAATTATCTTAAACAAAAATATAAAACTAAAATAGCAAATTTCAAAATTAAAACCTAACAATAAAAACAAGTTCAATTCTAGAGCAAAATTGGCACAAAAGAAAAGGACAAAAGAGTAATGAAACAAATAATAATTACTTTATGAAATCAACACAATGAGAATAGGAACAAATTTAGAATAGGAAAGTATGAAAATAAGAAAATATGAGAATTGGAAAAATTAGAATAGGAAAGTAAGAAAATAAAAAACTATGAGAATAGGAAACAAATAAATTAGAAAAGTAAGAAATATGGAATAATAAAAACAAATCAGAAATCAATTAGGAATAAGTAACTTTCCTAATATTCAAGCAACTAATCTCAATATTCCAACTTTCAATATTTTTTTTCTTTTGTTTTTTTTGTATATATAATCAGATTCTTCTTTTTCTGCTTCATTTTTTTTTGGTAAGATTTTTTTTTTTATGATTTTTTTTGGTCTTAAACCACCAAGAACAATGAAGAACTCAAGAACAAAACAAAACAAAACAAAAACGCAGAAAATAAAAAGCTAATCAAAGACTCTAAAAATAAAAACAAAGAACAAGATAAATAGGAATTTATCTTGGCCTTGCTCTGATACCAAATGAAACTGTAATCCCAACACACAAGATGATATGGAACAAACCCTAGGTAAAAACCTGCCCTATAGCACCTCAAGATAACAATTGTATCTAGCAACACTAATTAGAAGGCAAAGAATGAAATTGAAATTCGCCACAAAGTAAATATCTTTGATAAGAAGATCAATTCCCAATGCAACAAGTAGAAGAAGAACTATCCTCACTTGGAACACACAAGTCTTGTTTTCAACAAGAGTGGATTCTAAATAATCAATAATCAAAGTTTTTTTTACAAGCTAGTAACCTCCCCTTTATATACAAATTAGGGTTTTGTTAAGAATCAATCTAGACCATAAAATAATTAGGAAAGTAATCCTAAGGCTTAAAACTAACCCTAAATAAATATAATCCGAAAATAGAAATAATTACAAAACTGCATTATAATCCAGAAATGTAATAATTATGAAACTGCCATTATCATCCAAAAATAGTAAAAATTATGAAACTGCCATTAAAATAAATGCTTGTTTTTAAAATGACGTTGTTTCGTCTCTGCAACTCCCGAGCAGCATTACCACCTTCATTCATTGCTTGGATATCATGCTTAAATCATCATTAAGTCTCATAAAAGTGTTTGGATCATTTGGATACTTGAATCGATCTTCATCAAGTATTCTCTTCACAAGTCCAACCATTCCCGCTTTGATCTTCTTAGCTCGAGAACACGTCATTGGTCCACTTGGCAAGATGATGTCATTCTCTTTTGCATCAATGCTAGGATATGGCTCTATGATGCCCGCATCAAATTGCCAAGGTGAAAATGTTACAAAAGCAAACACTTCTTCATCATGTAAATCTTCTGATAACTTCATATTATCAGGAATCGAATGTGCTGCTAAAAAATCCACCAAGGCTTGTCCCTTTATAGCCTTTTGAAGAACAAAATTGATGTCAAATTGCAATAAAATGATTGTCCATTTTGCCATACGGCCTAACAATGTCGATTTTGACAGCATGTAGTTTAAGGAATCTACCCTCGATATCAAAGTTATCGAATGTTACAACAAGTAATGCTGTAATTTCATAATGACAATTATTAGGGCCAAGATAACTCTCTCAATAGGGGAATAATTTTGTTCTGCCCCCGCCAAAGTTCTACTCAAGTAGTACAATGCATTTTCCTTCCCATCATCGTTATGTTGAGCCAATAATGCCCCCAATGATCTTTCTAGAGTGGCGATGTACAGGATCAATGGATTTCCTTAAACTGGAGCCATCAACACCTGAGGACTCAGCAGATAAGCTTTGTTGCTTTCGAAAATCTTCTGAAAGCTTTGTCCCATATAAACGACATATTTTTATGCATTAATATTGAAAATAGTTGACATCACCCTGAAAGATTTGAGATGAACCTTCGTATGTAAGCCAATCTTCCTTGTAGCCCACGTAGTTCTCGAAGGTTAGGTGGAGGAGGCATTTCAACAATGGCTTGTTTTTATCTGGATAAATTTCTATTCCTTGGCATCTAACAACAAAACCAAGGAATTTTCTAGACATAATACCAAATGCAGATTTCAACGGGTTCATTCTGAGCTGATATTTTCCAAGTATATTAAAAACCTGTCTGAGGTCATGCAAATGATTTAATATTTCTTTGGTCTTCACGACTAAATCATCAACGTAACATTCCAATGTATTATGAAGCATATCATCAAAGATGATTGTCATGGCTCTTTGGTAAGTTGCTCCTGCATTTTTCAACCCAAATGGTATTACAGTATAACAATATATGCCTTTAGGTGTGTGAAAGGCAGTGAGTTCTTCGTCCTCATGTGTCATTTTAATTTGATTGTATCCTGAGAAGCCATCCATGAAGGATAATTTTCTATATCCTGTAGTAGCATCCATTAATAATTCAGTGATCGGAAGTGGAAATTCATATTTTTGGCAAGCGTTGTTTAGATTTCTGAAGTCTATATAGATCCGAATTTGGCCATTCTTCTTTATAACATGTTCAATGTTTGCAAGCCAAGTTGGATATTTGACGTCTTGGATGAATCAAGAGTTTATCAATTTATCAACCTTAGCTTCAATTTTTACGACAAGCTCAATTCGGAACCTTCGTTGTCCTTGTTTCACACAAGGTATTTCACTAGGTATTGCCAGTTAATGGACAACTACATTTTGATCTAGTCCAGGTATATCTAAATAACTCCATGTGAAAACATCTTTGTACTATTTGAGAAGCTCCTCATATTGTCCCAACTCTTCTGGAGTTAATAAAACATTAACAAAGACAGGTTTAGGATCTTGATGAGTACCAATATTGATTTCCCATAAGCTCATCAACTGTCGCTTGCCCACCATCTTCAAATTCCATGGGAGTAGTTGGACCATATCAACGTATTCTTTTGGATTTTCTATTTCATTTACAAAATTTGCCTCAGTAGAGTAATTGTTGAAAGAAATATGGTTTGCTTGCTCGACTTCTTGACCACTAGGAGTCTTTTCTTTCCCAAGTTGTATGGTTATAGACTTCTGTTTCTTTTTCTACTTCAAATTTAACTTCTGCTTTTTGTTTTTATTTTTATTTTTACCCAATTTTAAATTCAAAGGCTCAATGTTTATATGGTTCATAAGCCGCTGAAATACGGAGACACATGGAGGTTTGTTACTGGGCTCTCATTCTGAGAACATCTTCTGCTCCTATTGAGTGAGTATCTCACGCTTAATGGGCATCTCAGCCTCGAAAAGTTCTTCCAGCAATTTATAACGTGCTTTTAAACAATCGTCAATCTGAATGATTTCAATTTCAGGTTCAGAGGAAGCTTTACGACATCCTTCATTCTGGTTAATCATAACACTCTTGTTTTTCTTTCCGAATGTGGTCTTATTCTTCTTTACCTTAAGACCCTTTGGTGTGGAACCATATAATTATGCTTTAGGGCCCTCATGTATAGTGACAATGTGATTATTTGTGCCTTTTCCATTTTTAAGCTTTATAGAAATTAAAATCTTATCATTAGGAACAGATCAATTAATTCTCCTAAAGGGACGAGTGTAGCTTGTCATCAAAGCATCCATTGTGCCACTGACTGTTGTAATAGCTTTTTGACCAGTGCCCTTTGATCCTTCACTGAGTATATGAAGATTGTAGTTTTCCTTATGGTCATGAAGTGGTTTATTTTTTTTTTTGACATGTTTTAGTGAAGGAAAGACATATGTTTCTACTTTAATATACTTTATCCTTAGTTGTTATCTCTTAAAATCCTTCGGAATGGCATCATTAGCTGCCTTGTAGAACTTTGCGTGAGCATAGTTTATCTCCTCCCTTTTAAATGGGTTGAGATCTGAGTTCACCTTCTTTACTTCTCCATCCTTACAAAATTTAAAGCATTTATAGAGTGTAGAAAGAATGACACCATAGGCATGAGGCCATGGACATCTCGAGAGAGCATTATAGGAATTATATGCCGTAATAACATGAAATAAGGCATTTGACTGAAGATCACCTCTTTCCATTGCCAAGGTGATACTTCCTAGCGTCCTTTGTCTAGCTTGATTAAATCCTTGAATTGTCAAGAATGATGGATGTAAGTGTTGTAGATGAAAGCCTAGGATTTGATGTGCCTTTAAAGGAAAGACATTTACAGCTGAACAACAGTCACAGGGATATTTTTAACTGTTCCTGTTACATAAAGCGATCGATTATGTATGTTCTCCCCTAGTTGACAATCTTCATCATTAAATGTAATGCATGCCATGCATGATGCACACACCTTATTCAATGATTTTTTGACATTAATTCGCTCCACTTTTTCTTTGTAATTCTCTAGGCTAGTCAAAGTAGTAATGAGTGCTTTTTGGAGTTCGGGAGATATTTGCAAGGCCTCATATAAGCTTTAAATGAACCAATATATTATACTTGATGTCATTTGAACCTTTTTGAGTTTGTAGTGATAACTTTTTGAGAAGAGGCATCATCATGGGCACGAGTTTCTCCCTGTGATATATGAGTAGAAGATTCTTTATTCGAGATATCCGTATGATTTTTATTGGCTGTAAGCTGTTGAGCATCTTTCTTATTTTTGGCTTGAAATTGGATCTCTTTTAACCTGATTTCATCTGCCTCCACAGGGTTCTCAATATCAACAGAAGCCATACAACATTGCAAAACCTCTTCTTCCTTTTCCACGTCACTAGCACCTTCTTGAAGGAATCCATCTAGTAAGAATTCTTTTAAAGTGACTGGAATGCGATCTGGTTGTCCGTACTCCTCATCATTAGGAACTAGAACCTTCTTCTTGGACTTGCTCTTCTTTTTCTTCTTATTTTTATTCGTCTCAGGTCTTCCTCGAATTTTACACCCAGTATGCCCTGAAGACTTTTGAGCAAAAGTTGCAACTTTTGATGATTTCTTGCTAACATAGGTTTGCCATCCATCCCCACATTCATCCTCAGTTACTGATGAATCATTCCATATATCCAAATTTGGCTTTGTCATGAGTTCATATAAAGTTGGGCTATAAGGATTTCCCATTTTAGGCATATCGGGGTGAGCATGGACAATAGTGACTTGATTATCGACCTCAAAAGCCACTAGGATTACTCCTTCAATCAATGAAAAATTATTGGAGGTAGCGGTTTTTTCTCTACGACTGGATTCTGCTAAGGAGATTTGATTCTTTTTTACCACCCTTTAATAATATTTTTAAGGACATAACAATCTTTTAAGACTGACAATCTTGTGATATCAGTAGTATTTTGGATCATTAGTTATATTCATCTTTTCAGGTCTTTTAGGTTCAGGAAGTGTTAATGCATTAGCGTACATCAATGCATCAAAAATTTCATCAACATCTTCATCACTGAAATAATATTTGACGTCCTTCCTTTCTTTTAGCGTCATCCACTTCAAAGGTTCTCTCGATTTTTCTTTGTCATTATTATGTCCAGGATTTACAAAGGTAGCCATATAATCTCCCTTTTTAGCAACCTTCTTGGTTTCTACCTTCTTCTCTTCTATGCATGTTTTTTGAGAAGTGATTTTTTGACGAGCCATTTGTCTCTCAACATTGCTTGCCTTTGAAACCAATTGATCAAATGATTGAGGTTTTGCAGTACCTACAAAGGTTGCAATATCTGGTAGAAGATTGTTACAACACATTTGGATTGCTGACTGTTCAGTCAATTTTTTTGAGCATTAAAGGTTGAGATTTCTCCACATGGTGATAAAATCATTGACATTTTCATATGGCTTGTGCTTGGTTTCCACCAAGTGAATGATTGAAATTTTCTTCTTGGAACTCACAAATTGTGCAAGAAATGCCCTTTTCATATCATCCTGAGTAGTTATTGAATTTGCTGGCAGCTGCGTGTACCAAGTAAAAATGGCTCTTTTTAGTGACTGAACGAACTAACTAACAAGCAAAGCATCTGATTAGGTCGATTCCCCACAAACTGATACAAATACACCAAATGTTCATGGTGAGAACAATTGATATCGTCAAATTTTTCATAATTTGGCTTAGAGTAAAGCTGAGGGAATGGGACTCAATCATAATGCGATGGATATGGCTTATAATTTCCAAGCACATGCAGATTAATGGAGGCCTAGTATTCTCGAATACCTTCAGCTATAAGCGCTTTCAGGTCTGGTTGTATTGAAGGAGTTACAGAAGTTGAGGCTTGCCCTTTATCTTTCAATTCATGTGAATGTAGGCTCATTTGTTTTGCTAACCTTGTAGTAAGGTTTGCAATTTCAGCATCCTTTTCATCATTCATCCTTTGCATCTCCCTACGCATCTCTTGTAGTTGCTCTTTAATACTTGCAGCTCCTATAGAAAATACATACATGTTTCCAATTTCAGGATCATCATCATTTATCACTAGCCTTTGAAGTTGAGATTTCACAATCTATGAAAAATCTTCATCATGGAAAAGAGCCTCAAGATCTCCATAAAAAGGATTTGAAATTTTTGATGTTGTCCATATGGCTGGATCATTTTGAAGCGAAGCATTAGGTAACCTACCATCTAGCTCACTAGATTTTGGTAAGTGAGCTAAATGTATTTGTTGTGGATTTCAACGCATTTTAAGGCCACCATATGACTTCAAACCTACTGAAGTGTCCACCTCTCTAGCGGTCCTTTTTGTAAATTTGTATCCAACCATAAAAATTTGTTTACTTGCCTCAACTTGGGCGCTAACCCACTCCTTAGGATTAGGAAGTTTAAGGTTTGGCACTAATGTTGAGTGAGGCAACACGCTTTTCTTCAAAACTGAAATGCCAGTTCTTTTGACTTTTGAAACCATTTCAGCTCTTTAGGAATTTCTTAGACTGCTTGAATCACCCCGCTTACTTCTTTTTCCTTTAGGTATGGTCAAAAAAGATTTTCATCTAACTTCTCAAGCCGCTCAACAATGTTCCTGACTGCTTTCCCCTTTGTCTTCTTTGTAGTAACGTTTTGGGGTGAGTTAGGTCCTTCCTCTATGGTGGATGGAGAGAGGAGTTGAAGTATTATCGAAAAACCGTAAAAGGTTTAGGGATATCCTTTGTCTGAAGAGGAGTTGAAGTATTATCGAAAAACCGTAAAAGGTTTAGGGATATCCTTTGTCTGAAGAGGAGTTGGAGTATTATCCTCTTTTGTGAATATCACCATGACAGACTCGACAGTGACTAAGCTGACTGGAATTGACCCAATCATGATCGGGGTTACAGGTTGAACCCCAGCCCTAGTAGTTACATGAGGTAAATCCTTTGGAACCCTGACCAACTTTCTTTTTTGGAAGATTGGCTGCAGGAATTGAAAGGACAAAAACCTTTGTGGCCTCCGAAAATGCAGTTTGGACTATGACAGTAGCTGAGGCCTTTATCGCTCTGGCCAACATTTTTTTTGGCAAATTTATCATGCCTTTTCTTCAGTCGCTTTGCTGTTTTCCCCTTTTAAGATTTAAGGGGTTGTAACATCCCGTTTTGAGAAAAATAGTAAAATTTTCAAGTTTGACCCGTTTGACCTTAAGTGAGCCTAGAGTTGACTTTTTGTGTGGTTGTGATTTGGATTTGACTTTGGTACAGGTGTGTAGAGCTAGTTGATACGAGTCCGTAGACTAGTAGTACGCTTGATTTGGAGTTAAGGCCGAGAAGTTATGGTAGTTTAAGTGTGAAAGGCTTTTTGGTAATTTGGCAAAGACTGATATTTATGAGTGAGAAATGACCATTTTACCCCTGTCTTCATCTTTAAAAAATATGGCCAAAAATCTAGAAATTTCCAATGCCAACCCGAGACCTCCACCCCTCCCACCTTCACTGGGCCCCTCCTTCCCACGCCGGTAGCCACCACATCTTGGCCGGAGCTGGCCGACCACCACCCATAGATCGAAGCCGATGACCTCCTCTTCTTTCCCGTACCGATGGTTCATCGCGAAACGACCCAGATCGCCAGAAATCGCAGCGAAACCGAGAGACCGCGCAAACCGTACACAGTCGCGACACCACTTTTGGCCGGCCGAATCTCACTGTTCCGGTGGAGTTAGGGAGCGTGCTTGGTACCGTTGGAAAGCTGGTGCGACGATCTACATTTTGGTACGAGATTGACCCCGAGACAGCTGTAACACCCCATCCCAGGGAAAATATTGAAAATTTCTCAAAGTTGACCGAGTTGACCAAGTTTGACCAAGGAAGGGCTCGGGGTTGACTTTTTGTGTGAGCGTGCTAAGGTTTTGACCGTGGTACTGTTGCATAGAGCTAGTCAATACGAGTTTGTAGACTAGTAGTACGCTCAATTCCGAGTTAAGACCAAGAAGTTATGGCTAAAATAACATGAAGGGCATTTTGGTAATTTTGCTGTGGCAGGGCAAAATTACTATTTTACCCCTGCCTTTATAGGATTTATCCAGAAGGATCTGGAAGGAGGACGCGGACACGCACGCGGGCAGCCCCCCCTTGGCGCAGCTTCCGACCGCTCCCTATTTCGCCGGCCACAGCTAATTTCCGGCCAGATCAAGCCAGAAATCACTCGGGAAATGACGCCGCCGACCCCCTCTCTTCTTTGGCACCGGTGGTTCACCGTGATGGGGTCCAGATCGCCAGAAAAAGAGAGAAATCCGGTCAGTCACTTTTTCGAATTCGCCAGATTCCGGCGAGTTTAGGCCGACCCACGCGTCATAAAAGGTAGCCCGGTCTTCTCTTCCCTTTTCCCACCGTTTGCGGGCCGTGAAACACCGTGATGTCGTCGGAAAAATGGAGAAAGCCGGTGGCTTCCATTTTCGCCGATCGCCTATTTCCGGCGAGATTCCGGCGTTGGGTCACCTCATTTCCCCCTATTTTGGACCCCCTGAGTCCGATTCCGGTGTTCGTTCATCTCAAATCTCGCCCGTTCGGGTAGTGTGAACAGATGAAGCTCGGCCGCCGCTTTCCGGCCACCACCGGCGGCGGATGGACGAGGTAAATTCTAGATTGCGTTCTAAATTTCACGAGCTTCGTTTCGGTATATAATTTGCATATTATAGATATATATCGGAATTTACCCGGTTGTGAGCGGTGTTGTTAACCATGGTTAAACAGGAATTGTAGAAAATCGTGATAGAATTACATGCATAATTGTGGATTGGTAATTACCGTGGAGTGAATTGTTTATCCAGAATATAGGATTAGATTATTTGATTGAAGTGTCGTGGTTAGTGGTAATAATTACAAAATATATTTTTATAGTTAAATTGTGTGTTAATCTCTATGTGGACTCGGTTGTGTAGAATTGATTTATGATTAGTGGGCTGTTTGGAAACTTGATTTGATTGTGCTGAAATTAATTGAGTTACTGTGAACGATTGTATTGAAATGTTTGTGAGTGTTTGTGTTGTATTGTTGGTGTTTGAACGGATTTGGAAATGGTGATGGGGTGAACGATGATGTGGAGATGTGATGACGTTGATGTGATTGAAAGTGAGATATAAGTGTATTTGAGGCGTTACTTTTGAATAGTAATTGCATCAGTTGTGGCATATTTAGAGTAAATATGCACTCGGAACTACAGGTAGCTTGATCCCTTGTAGAAAGGGTATGTAGGCAGCTCAGTTTTAGACTGAGTCCAGCTACACCGTATTTAAACAATACATTTGTTTAAGTGTTGAGTCTTGTACTGATTTGTGGTTTATTTGTGTGGGAAATGCGTGCTGGTAGAATAAATATGGTTTAGGACTGGTTTTCCTTGCAGGTTTGTAGCTTTTGTTTTGGGGAGTGTTAGAAAACAGCCGAAATGCTGCTGAAATTTTTATTTAATTTTCGGCAGTAGAGGAAACTTTCCGGTCTGTTGGTTTTTACCCTTTTGAAAAGTGGCTTAGCGGACTTTCACGACTGCTTGTGGCTTAGTGGCAACATTAAGTCACGCAGGCATGATCCAAGCGGGTCGATCCTGTTACTGCCGTAACACGTCAAAAAATCACCCGCTACAGGCACCTTCCACCCCGATCTACTTCGATCACCACCACGAGCTTCAGACCACGCCAGCGAACTTATCTGCACTTTTCCGAGTTCCGACGACCACCGCACGCGCCTCACGTGCGGCCCACAGTCGCCGCCGTCTTCCTCCAGGCGCCGCCGTCGATCTCCTCCCTTTTCGGCGAGTAAGTGCTCACCTCCCATCCCAACACATTCCGGGGGTCATGGGCAAGCTTTCAGTACCTTCGATTTGGTCCAATTTTGGTCCGATTCAAAAATGCCCAATTCCAATTGAGGTTCGATCTTCCTGGATCGATTCCGACCATTGGCGAGTACGAATCTTGAAATTGAAGGTAGATTCTCATTCCTTGCATCTTCAATTTCGTTTTGGTATAAAGTTTGTTGAAATCGGACTTGAAACGGAAAAATCCATGTATTTTGGGGATTTTTGCCAATTTGGGACATTTTCATAATTTCTGAAAATATTGGGACATTTTCATAATTATTGAAAATGTTGGGCAGTCTTAGTAATTAATATTATAATCTTGTAATTGTAGACTTAGAGGACTCTTTTGAGCCTTCAGTTAATTTTTGGTAATTTAAAGAATTGTTTTGGTAATTTAATTTAGGTGTTTGTGCACGTTCGAGGGCTCGATCGGAGATCCAGCAGGAGCACGCGTTAGACCAGTGAGTGTATTTATTTTCTAAACATTTTGGGATTATATATTATTATGATTTAATCCCATACAATTTGTTTTGATTGGATTTTCTTGTGCATTTTAAACTATGCTTATTAAATATATTATATGCTCATTTAAATGGTTGATGATTTAAAACTATATATGCATTTGTGATTTTAATGGAATTTATGATATTGGTGTTTTAAATGGTATTCGGTGATTTATGAAATTTTGGATATTTTAGCAAGTTTGTAGAAAATGGTAATTTCAAAGAAAAACTGTGGCTTTTGTGAAATTTAAGAAATTTTGGGGCAAATTTTTGATATTCGAAATATTTGATTGTTTTTTTGTAAATTTTGTTCAATAGAAATTTTTTGGAAAATTGTTTAAAAATAAAAGGGTTTGAAAAATTGATGATATCATGGATGATTTTAGAAATGATTTTGGAGAGTACCACACGGTATTGTATGATGATTGAGATGTATGGATTATTGTGCACGCTATATTATTATTATGCCATCCTCTACTGCGGACACGTGTCGGGAGAGAGATGATGAGGATCCTGCCATGATGGATTTGGGACGCCGGTTCGTCGTGATGAGTATACCCCCCTCCCCCCGCCTGTGACGCCGTCAGGATGCTGAGGGTCACACGGCAACGATACTGTGATGTGGTACTGGGTTGATTTATATGATTTGGATTTATATGAATTGGATTTATATGATTTTGGATTTATATGATTTTTGATTCACGGTTGCAGTTATGATTTTGTATTCATGGTTTTAGATTGTGGATTTTGAATTTATGGGTTGGAGCCCATGGTATTTGGTTTTAGATCGGTTTTGGATTTAGCAAATGTTTCTACTTGCCATTTTAAACAAACATGATTTACAAATAAATTTAATGTTTCTTGTTGAGATTGTATTTATGGATTTAGTGATTGATTCGTGATTTCAATGATCGTTTTAAATTACGTTTTTGCCCCATTAACCGTTTTATAATGATTTAATGATTTTGGGGATTAAACTAAGGGTTTTGCGAAATGATTTTCAAAACGGGGAACTTTTCAACTGAGTGAGGTAAGGCTTGAGTAAAAATAATTTTAACTACTGAGCTTATATTTTGTAGTTACCTAGGAGCACTCACAGAGATTTTATATCTCACGTTTTGTATTTTTAACTTCGTTCCCTACGTCCTAGCTGCAGGTCCTCGTGAGCTACCATCGGCATCGCATCCGCATATCGCATCCGCTTATTGCTTCCATATTGCTTCTTATGTATTAGACCCTGTTCCTTTTATTATGTTTATTGTTGGATTTGTATCATTTATATTTTTGTTTATCTCACTTAGTGATTCTGACATTCCCACCTACTTTCTAAGTTGTTTAAATATTTATTTTATGGCCAGTTGATTTTATTGCGATACATATCTATTTTTCGTCCTATTTATTGATTTATTGTTTATTAAACCCTTTTTCGGAGGAGGATTCTGTCGGCTGCCCCGAAGGGTTCTGGTGGAATCTTCCTCAGGCGGGGCCTCTCCGATTAATCTGGAGGGATTTCCAGGGTATGTCCTGTCATTACACATAGCTTCAGTGATCGTGGACGTTTTGGAGTAGTCCAATTTGCAGCGCGCTTAGATCGCTTCAAACAATAGAATAGTACTTCAGAAACAGCAAAAGTGGTGCAGACACTGCTTCTCTTTTGTTGTCCTCCAGCGACGGTTATAGTGGGGATTTGATGGAAATACACTGTTACACTGGTGCCATCTTATTTGTCAAACAAGAAAGTGAACTATATAAGTTAAACTGAATATAATTGGAGATGAAAGGGAAAATGAGTCCCACTAGGTGTGCCAAAAACATGGTTGCGAAAAAAATATATTTACACACAATGTTCCACCTATATCCTTTTAGGGGTATATGAGTTTATAAAAATATAGTTCGACCCATTCAAGGCTATATAACCCTTAATTACAATCCCTTAATACAAGGGACTACCCTTTGCTTCCAATTATATCATGAGAAAATAATTTTTGAAAATATTTTGCAGCTTTACTCAGTTTGAAGTTCTGAGCGTACCATTTTTAAAGGGATCAAGCCACTTGTAGTTCTTGAAAATACTTTTTTATGATTATCCTGAAAATTTAAAAGATGTGAATTCGATTTGCAATTTTAGAAATTTGGATTTAGAAACTTGGATTTATAAAAATTTGAATAATTTATTTGGAATTTGAACTACACCTAGTGTTGAACTAGGCTGTCTACATATCCTTCGCAGAATCAAGTCGATCGTAGTTCATTGAAAAAATTGATTTTGAGAATTTGAAATTTGATTGATTTTATAACAACAAAATTATTTGCTTGGGTTATTTAATTTGGAAAATTTGAAGGAGTAATTTTGTAAAATTTTAGACAAAAAAATTTATGCATCACAAGAATAGAGAGACATCCCAAATAAGTTGGCACCCTTTAAAGTCTCAATCATATGCAAACATCATTTAGCATTTTATTTGACCACTGCTAATTTCGTAGAGATAGTCAAACAATTTCAATTTGTTGAATTTATCACTTGATAACTCTTAACTTTGTGAGATATATGCCATATTGATTTAATTGGCAATGGATTGAAAGCCAATTAATTTTAAATTAAAAATTCTATTTGGAATTATTATACACAATCATTTATTTAAATTTCAATTTTATTTAAAATAATCCATGTTTATTAGACTTTTGAATTTTGATCCAATACAATAATTCAATAAGATTAATTATTTGAATTTATAGCTTTTTTTTTTGGGCTATGAATCAATTTTAAATAATTTAGATTTAAATTGGGCTAAACTTTGAACTTGGTTGAACCAAATAAAATTTTAGAGTTTAATTTAAAATTCATTGATATTTTGATTGGGTTTTGGACTCACTTTATTTGGCTTTTTTAAAACAATTGGGGCTTAAGACTAATTGGCAATTTGCAAGTCCAATTAAAAATGGTCCATTTGAATTTCTGGATTTTTTAAGTTGAAACCCATTTTGAAATCTAGTTGGGTTAAAATCCATTTAAATTTGAATTTTGGACTATGGCCTAGAATAGTTCTGAACTACATTTAAAACTATTTTAATATTTCGACTTTATACTTAAATTTTTTAGCAATCAAAATAAAATAAATTAACTTTTTTTAATTTCTAACAAAATTAAATTAGAAAATATAATTCAATTCTAAAATCAATTATAATAAAATAAGAGTTCTATTTTAAATCTAAATTAATAATAAAAATACATATTAAAAACCCTAAAATATATCTAATTACAAATTTCGGCTCTTTAATTTTTTCATTCTTTCTGACGGCAAACTATATGCAACTCAAAAGAGGAAAAAACTCCAATGAACCTCCTATGGGGTCTCCAACATGGAAACCCTTGTAGGGTAACCAGCCAACTAGTAAAATTTGAAATTTGAAATTTTTTTTTGTTATATTATGCAATTACGAATTTACGAATTTATCCCTCAATTGCTATGGTTTTTTTATTGTGCCCTCAGTTTTGTTATACACTCCTACCCTAATTCCTAATTTCAATTTCATAATTTATGTTCCTTCTCCTCCTTCTCCCTAGACGACGGCTGCTCCCTCCTTTGCTGTCCCATGTTTTTCCTTCTCATGTAACACCCTGTCCCGGGAAAAGATTAAAAAAGTCCCAAATTTGACCAAGTTTGACCGTAAGTGGGCCCGTAGTTGACTTTTTCTGTGATTTTAGTTTTGTTTTGAATGTGGTACCATTGCGTAGAGCTAGTCGATACGAGTTCGTAGACTAGTAGCACGCTTGATTCTGAGCTAAGACCGAGAAGTTATGGTTCAAAAAGTGTGAGGGGTATTTTGGTAATTTTGCAGGGGCTGAACTTAAAATTTCAAAAATGCCCTTACGCCATTTTTCTGAAGAAATTCCAGAAATTTCGAAAATTCCTCCCTTCGCCGGCAACAGTCGTTTTCAGGCCAGCCCAGGCCGGAAATGACTCGGAAACTCAAAGACACTGTGGAGTAGCCGAGAGCCCACCCATACCGTCGGCAACTTTGAGAGAAAGTCGGTTGGTTCTCATGTTTGTTCGCCGAATTCCGGCGAGAATCTCGCCGTGCCATCACCCAGAGATTGAAGCCGATCCTTCCCTGTACCTAACCTGGCCGGCAAGCGCTCGTGGCACCGCCAGATCGCTGAAAAACGCGAGTAGCCGATAAGTGAGTTTTGCCTGTGTGCGCCTGATTCCGGTCAGTTTCCGGCGACGGGTTAGTTCCTTTTCCTTTAATTTGGACCATAGGAACCTGATTTTGTCATCAATTTAATGTAATTCCCCGTAGTTTAGATAGATTGGGGAAAACCCCTTTTGGCCGTGAGTTTCGAACCAAATTCCGGCCACCGCCTGTAGGAATCGGGTAAGTTGAGTTTACCACTGTACTATACTTTCCTCAATCTTCGTTTTGATATATAATTGGTATATTGTTGATGTGTATTTAGAATTTACTTAATTTTGAGCTATGTTGGTGATAACTGTTAAAATAATAATTGTTTGGTGATTTTGTGAGTTATGTTTGAGCTATGTTGGAATGGTCTTGGAGGAATTTAATATCTTTATATAATTGCGTATAAATGTGTGAGTATATATATATATGTATAAATATATATATACTGAATGTGTAAATGTATTATGATGGTGATGTATATCTGTAAATGTGCATGTTTATATACACTGAATGGATGAGTTGTGGTATAAATATGTATGTATTAATGTTTTGATGATTTTCTTTGAGTTGTAATGTGAACAATTGATTTGTATGTGAGATTGGAATTGTTTGTGGATTTTGGTTTATGGATGTATTGTATGGAAATTGCGGAATATGATGAATATATCGACATTTATGTATTTTACTTTGGCTAAGTTTCTGGTAAATTAGTAGAGCTTAGTTTGGATATTTGATGTGATTGAAAGTGGGTTAAACTATATATAATTGTCAAGTTGACTTCGGAATAGAAATTGTATTAGAAGTGGCATATTTGGTATAAATATGCAAAAAGAACTACAGGTAGCTTGATCCCTAGCAAAAGGGGTATGTAGGCAGCTCAGTCTTCATACTGAGTCCAGCTACGAACTATATAATTATTGTATTGGTTTGACTGGGATATGTGTGATGGTAGTTGGAATTTGTATAGGAATGTTTCCATGCAGGAATTGCAACTGTTTGTATTTGGGGATGTTGCTAAAATAGACGAGATGCTGCCGAAATTTTTAATAAAATTTCTGGCAGTAGAGAGTTCCCCGTTTGTTTAATTTTATTTATTAATGGCTTGGTAGGAATAAAAACTGCTTATTGGCTTAATGGAAATATTAAGTCATGCAGTCAGGATCCAGGTGGGTCAAGTCCTGTCACCTCACCTTTTACTTCCTTCCCACTATCTCCCTCTCTCGCTCTGAAACTAAAAACTTTTATCCAAGCCCTAGATTATCTAAAGCTCCACAATTCCTCCATCCGTAATCTGCTTCCTTTTCGTGCTACTCAATAGCTAAAGGCAAGCTCGATCTACCTCGCGATCTCTTTTCATCTAGACCGTCCATCATATCAGTCATGGACTCCCAAAGGTACTTATTAGTCTTATTATAGTTATTTGTCTTGGTTTGATTTTGTTTCAGTAATTTAATGGTTTCGATTTTTTAAGTTTGATTGATTTAATTGGTGCGGATTAATGTAAGGGTTGAGAGTTATTGATATGAAGCATTCAAGTAGATTATGGAATTTATTTGAACCTTTTTTGTTGTTAATTATCAAGTTTATTAATTTCTATTTTGGATAGTGTATAATTATTTTTTCCTTTTTAATGTTTCAGATCAACCTTTTTTTATATCACCATTATATCCCCATAATGTAGGGCCAATTATTTCTTAAGTCTCCAAGATGGAGATTTTGATATCACCATTAGAAGAGAAGCCATTGCTTCAATTTCACAGGTAAAAAGAATAATAAAAAGGAAAACAACTTTTGAAAACAGGATCATTTTGGTGGTTCTATTTAGCCTTAGATATATATTTTATTCACTGGGTCAGTGATTTTTTATTTCTTGGTTTTTCTGTTTGAGTTTTCTTGTAACTTTGACCCTCTGGTATCGTACCTGGCTGTGAATTATATTGATTGGTTCTTGTCCTGCCATGGAATGCTGCCATTGATCGATTCATGGAACTTAACCTATGTTTTTCTTTTGGCATGTATAATAAGGCGATGGGGGTATGATTTTTGACGCAGAGACAATACAGAGAATGGAGGTTCTGATTTTGGGAGCTTTTAAATGGAGAATGCGTTCAATAACTCATTTCTCTTTCGTTTCTTTCTTCATTTCTTTGTTCAAACTCGAAGACCTTCCATTGCGCCAGGCTCTCAAAGCTAGAGCTAGAGAAATCATCTTTAATGCTCAAAATGGTAGATAACCCAGAAAATTTAAAAAAGCATAAAAATGGATTTCTATTAAGCACTTTCTTTTTTCAGCAAAACCAATTTAGGAATTAAAAATAAAACTAATTATCTTAATTTGTATTTGGTAGTAGATATTAAACTTTTGGTGTTCAAGCCATCAATTATTGCTGCCTCGGCACTTCTCTATGCTTCTCTTGAGTTGTTCCCTTTGCAATATCCATGCTTTAGAAAAGCACTTTCAAACTGTTCATACGTAAATAAAGTAAATACTACATATTCTACTGTTTTACTATCTATTCAATTCCATAAACATGTTTTTTTTAATGTTTTATTTTTTTATTTTTATTTTCTTGTTATTAAACCCTTTTGAATCATTGCATTGTTAAAGTCCTCTGCTTTGTAACATTCCGTTTTGAGAAAAATAGTAAAATTTTTAAGTTTGACCAGTTTGACCATAAGTGGGCCCAGGGTTGACTTTTTGTGTGGTTGTGTTTTGGCTTTGACTTTGGTACAGCTGCGTAGAGCTAGTCAATACGAGTCCGTAGACTAGTAGTACGCTTGATTCGGAGTTAAGACCGGGAAGTTATGGTCGTTTTAGTGTGAAGGGCTTTTCGGTAAATTGGCAAGGGCTGATATTTTATGGGTGAGAAATGACCATTTTGCCCCTGTCTTCATCTTTAAAAATCTGGAAATATTGCCAGCCACACCCGATCTTCCCCCCCCCCACCTTCACTGCGCCCCCTCCTTCCCACGCCGGCAACCACCGCATCTTGGCTGGAGCTGGCCGACAACCACCCCTACATCGAAGCCAGTGACCTCCTTTTCCTCCCTGTACTGGTGGTTCACCTTGAAACCGCCTAGATCGCCAAAAATTGCAGCAAAACCGAGAGATCGTGCAACCTGTGCACAGTCACGACACCACATTTGGCCGACCATATCTTCCTCGTCCGGCGGAGTTACGACGTGTTCTTGGTACCATTGGAAAGCTGGTGTGACGATCTACACGTTGGTACCAAGTTTGATCCTGGAAAACTGCCAGAGCACGGAGGAAAATGGCTGCGAAGTCTCAGAAAACCACCCGTGACAGCCACTTTTCTACCCCGATCTACTTCGATCACCGGCGAGTGGCACGACACAGCCACCACCACGATCTTCAGACCGCACCGGCAACTAGATCTGCACCTTCCCGAGCTTCGACAAGTCTCCCATGCACCGCACGTGCTGCCCACAGCCGCCACCGTCCTCCTCCACGCGCCGCTGCCGATCTCCTCCCTTTCAGACGAGTAAGTGCTCACCTCCCGTCCCAACACGTTCCGGGGGTTGTGAGCAAGGTTTCTGTACCTTCGATTTGGTCCAATTTTGGTCGAATTCAAAAAAGCCTAATTCCGGTTGAGGTTCGATCTTTCGAGATCAATTCCGACCATTGGCAAGGACAAATCTTGAAATTGAAGGTAGATTCTAGTTCCTTGCATCTTCAATTTCGTTTCGGTATAAAGTTTGTTGAAATCAGACTTGAAACGGAAAAATCCATGTTTTTATGGGAATTTTTGCCATTTTGGGTCATTTTTCGTAATTTCTGAAAATATTGGGGCATTTTTCGTAATTACTGAAAATGTTGGGCAATCTTAGAAATTAGTGATGTAATATTGTAATTGGAGATTCAGAGGACTCTTTTGAGCCTTTGGTTAGTTTTTCGGTAATTTAAAGAATTGTTTTGGTAATTTATTTTTAGGTGTTCGTGCACGTTCGAGGGCTGGATCGGAGATACAGCAGGAGCACGTGGACCGGAGTACCACGCAGTATTGTATGATGATTGAGATGTATGGATTATTGTGCGCGCTATGTTATTATTATAACATCCTCTGCTACGGACACGTGTCGGGAGAGAGATGATGAGGATCCTGTCATGACAAATTTGGGACGCCGGTTCGTTGTGATGAGTATACCCCCCCTCCCCCCGCCTGTGACACCATCAGGACGCTGAGGGTCACACGGCATTGATACTGTGATGTGGTACTGGGTTGATTTATATGATTTGGATTTATACGATTTGGATTTATATGGATTGGATTTATATGATTTGGATTTATATGATTTTTTATTCACGGTTGTAGTTATGATTTTGTATTCATGGATTTTGCCTCATGGTTTTAGAATGTGGATTTTGAATTTATGGGTTGGAGCCCATGTTATTTGGTTTTCGATCGGTTTTGGATCTTGCAAAAGTTTCTACTTGCCATTTTATAGAGACATGTTTTATAAATAAATTTAAATGTTTCTTGTTGAGATTACATTTATGGTTCTAGTGATTGATTCGAGATTTCAATGATCGTTTTAAATTACGTTTTCGCCCCATAAACTATTTTATAATATTTAATGATTTTGGGAATAAAACTAAGGGTTTTGCGAAATAATTTTCAAAACGGGGAACTTTTCAACTAAGTGATGTGAGGTTTGAGTGTAAAGAATTTAATTACTGAACTTATATTTTGTAGTTACCTAGGAGCACTCACAGAGATTTTATATCTCACGTTTTGTGTTTTTAACTTCGTTCCCTAGGTCCTAACTGCAGGTCTTCATGAGCTACCTTCGGTATCGCATCAGTATATCGCATCTGCACTTGACTTTCGCTTCTGCCTTTACTTGTATTAGACTCTGTTCCTTTTATTCTGTTTATTCTTGGATTTGTATCATTTATATTTTTGTTTATCTCACTTAGTGGTTCTGACTTTCCCACCTACTTCATAAACTGTTTTAATATTTATTTTGGTATGACTAGTGGATTGTTGTTGCGATGCATATCTTATTTACACATTTCGTCTTATTTATTGTTTTCTCGTTTAATTAAGTCCTTTTCGGATGAGGATTTTTTCGGCTACCCCAAAGGGTTCTGGTGGAATCTTCCTCAAGCGGGGCCTCTCCGGATAATCTGGATGGATTTTCGGGGCGAGTCCTGTCAGCTTAGTTTTTTATTACATTATAAATGATGCAGCTATCCTGCTCCTTTGTTTTTTACTATTCTGATGATCCTTAAAATCAACTCATAGGTTGATAGTGAAAATTGATTTCTAGCCAGCAACTGAAATATTAGTTGCATTTTAAAGGTTGGGTGGACATTTCAAATTCTCTCTAATAGAGATTTTGATACGGCGTAGCTGACAGTTTTTTTTTGGCTCTCTATCCATCATATCCAGATCATGCAATAGTAGCAAGTTTCAATGATCTGAAGTCAGTTTCTTTGCTTGAATACGGTATCTCACAGCTTGCAAATGACATTTTCAATTTTAATAATAGTACCCTCTACTAGAGTATATGCACTTTCACTTTCTTAGTTCTTGACTTTCTGATACGGGCATCATAGTGCCATATTTTACCATTGGAGCAAATGATGATGATGCGGGCATCATAGAGCCATATTCTACCATTGGAGCAAAATATGATGATTTAAGCATGATGTCCAAGCAAAGAATGAAGGTGGTAATGCTGCTCGGGAGTTGCAAAGGCGAAACGAAGTAATTTTAGCTATTTTCGGATTACAATGGCAGTTTCGTAATGTAGCTATTTTCGGATTATAATGGCAGTTTCGTAATTATTGCTATTTCCATATTATAATGGCAGTTTTGTAATTATTTCTATTTTCGGATTATATTTATTTAGGGTTAGTTTTTAGCCTTAGGATTACTTTCCTAATTATTTTATGGTCTAGATTGATTCCTAACCTAACCCTAATATCTATATAAAGGGGAGGTTACTAGCTTGTTAAAAAAAACTTTGATTATTGATTAAATAGAATCTATTCTTGTTTTCAACAAGACTTGTGTGTTCCAAGTGAGGATAGTTCTTCTTCTACTTGTTGCATTTGGGAATTGATCTTCTTATCAAAGGTATTTACTTTGTGGCGAATTTCAATTTCATTCTTTGCCTTCTAATTAGTGTTGCTAGATACAATTGTTATCTAGAGGTGCTATAGGGCGGGTTTTTACCTAGGGTTTGTTCCATATCATCTTGTGTGTTGGGATTACAGTTTCTTTAAGCTTGGGGTTCCGCATCACTTTCTCTTTCTTTTCTTTTTTTATTCTGATCTAATTAATAATTTGAATCAGATGGCTGTCTTGTCTCTAGAACCTTTGAATCAGGTGGCTATTTAGTGTTAGATGACATGTGCATATCATATAAATCTTTACTTTTGATTGGGGTAGGAAAGTTTTATTTTCATGAGAAATAAGAAAGCTGAAAAAATATATGCTTACTCTCTCTTTGTTTCTAATTGGTAAAAAAAAATAAAAAATAAAATAAAAGGTAGAAAAGGTTCATTTTACTCTCTTTTGTGCCATGCTCTTGCAGACCATTATTTATATGGCAGAATGTGTTGTTGCTGGTTTTGTAATTTCATTTTGCTTTAGAAATTGGATTTTTGTAATTTTATAGATCTATTTCAAGTGTTTTGTTATAATTTCATTTTATGTTTTTACCTTTTCTAGGTAGTTGCAATTAATCACATTAACTTTAATATACATATAGTGTATTTCATCGAGACAAAAAAAAAATGTACTCCAACATATTAGATATGGAAGTGAAGAAATTTGTTTTTTTAAATATCTTTTTTGGCTGGAAAATTATGGAGGAAATTGAAAACTAGCGTTCAAAAATGTGATTACAAAATCATATTACAACTGTGTAATGTTTACAATTTTAAACTGTTGAAAAAAAAACCACAAGTTGAACTGATATTTGGTGCCAAAAAGCATTTCCCAATTCTCATTTATCACTTGTTAAAATACAAGGTCTCTTTACAAAATTACAACTCACTGCTTTGTAGCCAAAAGTAAGGTTTTGGCATTTTTTACACCAAAATGCCTGCTTAAAAGGCCACAAACATGGAATCTCATTATGGGAAACCCAACAAGGAATTATATGCATTGACTTCATATTACTCACATGGAGATTTTGTTTAAACAAATACTGATCAAAGTTATTTATCAGTTTTCATTGTCGTAACAATTAGACATAGCACATACAAAAATGGAGGAATCTATGAAAATCAACAGCTATATGTTAGCATCTGGATTTTTTATATACCACTTTTGCAGCTAAATAGTTTCATTGTTGCATGTATGCCCAGCTAAAATTCTAAAAATAAATGTTGTTGCAATTCTAAATTTTCTTAAATATATATTTTCATGAACTTTTTGAAACTCTATAACATATATATTATTAAATTTTCATATTTTGCAAAGAAAACTTATAAAAGTATAATATTATATAAAACTTCAATATATTGATTTCAAATTATGACAATTTAAAATGTGAAATGCTACACATACTAAAATATAAGTCAAATTTATTTACCAAATAACACATTTTAAAATATAGCACATTCATATAACTTAAATATAAATAAGGGACTTTAAAATGTATAAGTGAATCAAAATAATAAATCAATTAAATATTGATACAACCACATCATTTGGTAGATTAAATTGATCAATATTTAATATTATTGATTTACAATTTAGAGTTATGATTAAGTACAATTAAAAAATGTGTTCATTTTAAGTTCAAAATTATATACTTTAACCAATATATTTTTAATATTTTATCAATGATAATTAATCGTAATTTTTCACTTATGAACTAATTTAATATTTAATTCCTATTATCGGTCATATTTTTTAAATAAATATAAAATTATATAATTTAATACATTTATAATTACCTATAAATATTTTTAGTAGATATAGTAGAAAAATAATATATTTTCTAATTATAATTAATTAGCATAAACTAATTATGTGTTTCTATGTTATTTAGTTGTATTGTAAATAGATTAACACTTTAAAGTATCATATTTTATTGAGATCTCATATAAGTTGATTTATATGGTATGTTACTTATAGAAGCACTCTACAAAATTTAAACCATAGAGCCAATAAGAAACATATATTAACAAATTTGATAACCCATTAAATATTTAGTAATATTGTATTTTTTTATAATATTGGTCAATATTCTGTAATTTGTTTCATACAGTATAATATTTGTCAAAAATACGTAACTTTGTTCCATATCAAGTAATTTTGGTCCATAATTAGTAATTGTTTCATACGGTGAAACTTTTGTCCAAAATACGTAACTTTTTTCCATATCATGTAATTTTTTTCATAATCCATAATTTTTCTATATGGTGTAACTTTCGTCAAAAATACGTAACTTTGTTCTTTATCATATAATTTTTTTCCATATGATGTAATTTTTCCATACGGTGTAACTTTTTTCAAAAATACGTAACTTTGTTCCATATCATGTAATTTTTTTCCACATGATGTAATTTTTCCATAAGATGTAACTTTTTTTCAAAATACATAATTTTGTTCCAAATCACGTAATATTGGTACATATTTCATAATTTTTCCATATGGTGTAACTTTCGTCCAAACTTCGTAACTTTGTTCCATATCATGTAATTTTTTTTCCATATGATATAATTTTTCCATACGGTGTAACTTTGTTCCAAATCATGCAATATTAGTACATATTCCATTATTTTTCCATACAGTAAACTTTCGTCCAAAATACTTAACTTTGTTCTATAGCATGTAATTTTTTTCCAAATGATATAATTTTTCCATACGGTGTAANAAAAAAAAAGCTTGAGCGGTAGAGAAAAAGAAGAGAGAGTATGAAAGATGACTTCTTTGTTTTTTTTTTAAAACATAGATTAGGATGCTGAATTGGGTTTGGTATGGAAATTTCTAAATAGGTGACATTAATTGATATGAAGTGGTACCACTGTGTTACCCAAGATTTTCTTCACATTCAGATTCTTTTCAGTTTCCACAATAAATTTTTCATCTCAAACACTTATCAAACATTTACGAAACATCTTTTACATACATAATATGAATTCTGAAATCATTACATAATTACATAATGTGAGCTCTTATTTAGAAATATTAATGATATATAGAAATTTTGGAAAATGAGATTCACTTAATGAAAATTAACATATAAAATGACTTCATAATAGAAAATCGACAGAGACATCCCAACTAGGTTGGCATCCCTCAGACTTGATTTCCATTAGAGTCGTATAAGTTAATTATGAAAATAAAGTAATACAAGATGAATCCTTAACAAACCCCACACAGGTGAAAGCTGAACAACAAAAATAAACAACTAGTCTCATTAAAACCTAAATGTAGAAAAAACTTTATGGGAAAAACTGTAAAAAGAAAAAAGAGTACTAAAACACATTATTAAGACAAACTAATAAGACTTGAGAGATCATCATGATGAACCGAAACACATAATTTGGGAAGATCCAAACTCCAAAAATCAGAAGCTTATGAAACTGCCTTCTTCGATAAAATATCATCTACATTGTTGCATTTTCGAAAAATATGAGTAATCCTGAAATTAATTGAATGGGCATAATGCATAGAGTTCAGAAAACTAGCAGGATACTTCCAAGGAACCATGGACCCTTGAGAAGTAAACAAAAATAATAATGATAGTTATGTCACCCTATATAAATTGTAAGTTAATTCATAGTGTTAAATAATGATACTTGATAACAAAAAACAGTAAATTATTTAATATTAAAATAAACACATTTGATACTACAAGTTCATAGATTTTTGTAATGAAAAGTATTAAATACTTATAAATGGTTTTCTAAGGAGGCATAAACTTAGTTTAATCATTCATTCCAATCTCTTAACCATCAACTTGAGAAGAAAAATCATAAAACTCATTTAATACATCCAAAAAAAGTTTTATTAACTCCAAAGTTTAGTGTCATGTTTACTTTGTACGAAAAAAATAATATCAAAATAATCATTTAAGTAATTAAGCAAAGACAAATATAAATATGTATTGAAATAATAATAAAACTATGTAACAAGAGTTAAAAGATATGTACTATAATATCAATTTTACCTTAAACATAACACTCTTTTGTGTTTCAAAAGCATAAGCTTTACTTACACTACTAGAAAAGTGATCAGTTGCTACAAGCGTTTTTTGTAGCAAATTCGCTGTTTTTGTAGTTGTTTCCTATTTAGCTACAAAATAAGTTCGTGGGTACGTCGTAGCAATTGGTGCGTGATTAATTGTCTACAGCTACAGAATTTTTTGGTCTCGTAGCTAATCATGAACAGTAAATAAACCATACTCAACCATGGTTAAGCATTTTTTCCGTAGCTAATGAGGGAATTTTCAGCTACGAAATTTGTTGTCACTGTTTACTCTGAGCTACGCCATTGATTATGTAATTGTTTTACATTAGCTACACGTAATATTTGTCACTACCATTAGCTACAACATATTATTTGTGAATTTTGATTAAAAGCTACAAAATTAAAATTGTAGTCAAATGTAGTTGTCTGGATATTTTTGATCAAATGCTACGATAATATATATTGTAGCAATCCATCATGAGGGACCAAATTTGTGTTTGTCAAAGAAATTCACCAGCTACGAAATTAAATTTATCTGTAGCTATTGTTATTTTATGATATACAATTTTGTGGCTATATATGAAAACATGATATATTTCCAATTAGCCATTGAGATTTCCCCCTTCAATATTCATAAACAATATATACATCCACTCAAGCATAAAATAAACAAGACTATAAAATATACACAGTCATTCAAGTGCAAAATTTTATACATATTAGAGTACTTCCAGCATCTACATCTGTCACCACATGTACATCATTTTCCACCCTTACATAAACAAAAAAGTAATGGGTATATGCAGGTTACGTTAAGTTTCCAGCTTCACAGATCCAGCTAGTAGTGCCTGCTACAAATGTCTAAGTGCCCTAAGTCAAGTATCCATACAAAATAGAAGCTTAGAACTTCATCATGACACTTGTATAGTCTAACCATCAAGCATTGTCAGATTCATATAGCATATTAAACTATCCATCAAAATATATACATATTTCCTAAAGATAATTACCATTTAGAGTTTAGAGTTTTTACTGGTATATACTCAAAATATGTGGGAAGACCCTATCATTCTTAAAGTACCCTTCCAAGCTGATTTTCCAGAATCAAACAGCTGCATCAGGTTCATGATGGCCTGAATCTGCAATCAATGATAATATATCAAAACAGTTAATACATTGACAAGTTATGTTTCATTCACATACTGCAAAACTATACCATTTTATTTTTCCCCATACATTCAAGTATGAATATATTAATACATTTATCATATTTCAAAATTAGGGACTTTACCAAAGTTTGTTGTGAAGTGTGGATGTGATCCTTCCAGTTCAAGAAGTTTAGCTTCCATTTCAGCTTTAAATTTTTCAAACAGTGTTTGAGATATGTTTTCTATCGCATCTTGTCGAGCCTTTAATTCTGAAACCTCTTTCTCCAATTCTGCATTCCTTCTTTCAGCTGCCTCTGCTCTCTCTAATGTTTCCCTTCGTTGTTGCTCCCTACGCATTTCTGATTTTGAAAGGCGCTTACCACCCGGGCAACCAAAACGCTAATTACTAGCCTTTTGAGGTAAAACAGTGTCAAATATATCATCTATAGTCATTGTACCGCCTTCAACTTCAGCTTGCAATTGCAATTCTCTTAATTTTTCCTATAACAATGTCAAATGAAATTCATAATTGTATAATAAAGAGCACTGATAATGAACTATAAATGTATGAACTATAAATCTTACATAAATTTGCTTTGATTGTTCATCAACCCATTTGTTATTTTTCTTGCTAAAATGTGTCTCATACCAAAGCTGAATTCTATCAACTTCATCATCTTCTGTACTATTCTGAAAATGATAAAGTATTCACATATATTAAGATTAGCAGCAATGACTTAAGTATATTGATCATGTATGTGACAAACTTGTTTTTCTATGATATTGTTATTTTTTCCTCGTAATTTGCAAATAATATGTTATATCCAAGACAAGAAGTGTGTAAAGGACAATAAAATTTTGTTTAGACAGAATAGGCATATACTAACCATTTCAGCAGACACTTGAGCGAACGACTTAGTTCCAGAACAATGATTTGTCATTCGAAAAGCCCTATTTTTCTTATTCACTAAACTTCTTTTCTGTCAATTCAAAAGTGAAGTAAACATTTTAGCACATATTGTAATTTGTTTTCTCATCTTTGTTTCTGACTATAAATAAACAAAGATGCATCAACTTTACTATAGAGAAATACTATATGGTGAAGAAACATGCTGAATCTTATCAAACCAAGCATGGTTGCCTATTTTAGAATACATGATTTTTGAAGAAGATAAACATTCCAATGATCAAAGAACTGCTTATTATGATAAAAGAATGCTGTCTAATGGCTTTAGAGAAGAGACTTCTATAAACTAGTCGTGCTCTGCCATAAATATCAGAATTCAGAATTGTTGGGAAGGGAAAATGGAGGAACCTTGTTCTGGAATATGGAATTTTAAGAAATGGAAATACCAATTATGTTGAGAATGTTGATTTATAAATGGGCAGTTACGTGCAGTCTAAGCTCTCTTTATCCTTGGCTCGGCAATGTATTTCTAATGCTCTATACTTGCTGCCCTGTTCTGATCGGAACTGTTCTAAGAATACATGTTAGGCTATGAATATTGTATAATGAATCTAGTGAAATGGCATCATCCAATAACTTGAACCACAATTACTTACAGATCTATTTAATATCTATCAAATACAATATATAAATGATTACATATTGTATTTTGACTAATTCAAATACAAAAATGCAAAAATATAACACTAACTTAGATATTGTGTTTTGTTTACCACATATTACAATAGTTTTATTTGATCCATTATAGGAAGCAGTAGCTGCATACCTTGAATTCAGGTGATGAGAAAAAATCACATAGCCATTTCCACTCCGTTTCATTTACACCTTCCTTCGGCTTATTTCAGAGAGCTTATCCCTTTGTCTTGAACTTGAGAAAGTGTTTGTGAAGCCTATAGCGATAGCCTCTATATTGTCGATTCATAGATGCAAAGATTGCTTCTGTGTAATACTCTTCCTCATTATCCATCTTAAAATTGTCCTAGATAAGATAGACAATCATTGTATATGAAATGAAATTTTCCTAAGACAAATCAGTCCCATTTACAAGAAAATATATAAATAAAATACTTGATATGGTACAAATTTATTACAATTTGTACCTTAAGACGATCTACCAGTCCGTCTTTGCAAGTTTTATCAATTTTATTCCATCCTTCAATAGTAAGTGGTGCAAAACTGCGTACAATCATTCCATTGGCAGTAGTCATCATTTCAGAATAATCCCCAACCGGTCTCATCATGTCCTTACATATTTTAACTTGAACTTGTTCACCCCGTTGCTTCTTCTTTGTCAGTTCAACAGCAATGGTTTTCCCACGTCTCTTGTAAGTATTTCTGGCTGCCACTGAAAAGCAATGTTGCCCAAAAATCAGTTTCTACAGAGTCTACCTAAATTAACTGTATTAATATGACAAATTTTTATAGTTTTATTATTGCATACATGATCTAGTTCACTTTCGTTTATATCATCAAAACAATTACGCGTTGCAATGTGTGATAGTAAATTACAATAAGATATACTGGTTTACCATCATTCTCCATTTCATGTGGATTTCCATTGATGTTAGCTGCTGCACTTTCAGCTGGTGGCTGTGGATTTTCATTGCTGTTAGCTACTGCACTTTCAGCTGGTGGCTGTGGATTTGCAGACACTTGGTTCGTTGATCTTGTTCTCATTAGAAATTCAGACTCTTCTCTTGTATCTGAGTCATATGTGTCTTAGTATATTTCATAACCAATTATTCAGAGTAACTTATATAATATCAAACTACCATTTAGTTGAATAATACAAATACACCAAGTTTATATTACCATTTTTTCCATCTTCGTTCAACTCTGATTCGCTGCCAGGATTGTCAGACTTTGAACTTGTACTGGGATATTTAAGTTCAAATAGTGATCTTACTATTTTTCTCGGGCTTGATCTAGTCGCAATAGACCCCCCTCTTCTTATTCTCCGTCCTTTACCTCTAGCAACTGATTTGTCTGTGCCACAGCTTTCAATGTTAAAAAAATACACAAAATATTTACCTTGAGTATAAATAAATATATTAAATGGTGTTTCCAAAAATGGATCCTTCATTACCATTGCTGTCCAATTCGTTTGGGATGCTAGGAATTGCTGGTTCTAGGGGTCCTGTAGGGGTTGTAATTTCTGAAGGTTGTCTTGCTTTGTTCCTAGGGCTTGATCTAGTCGCAATATACCCCTCTCTTCTTATTTGCTGCACTCTACCTCCACTATTTGATTTGTCTGTGCCACAGCTTTCTATGTTAAACAAATATACAAAATTAATAAATAAATATATTAAATGGTGTTTCCAAAAATTGTTTGTTCATTACCATTGCTGTCCAATTCGTTTGGGATGCTAGGAATTGCATGTTCTAGGGGTCCTGTAGTGGTTGTAAGTTCTGAAGGTGATATTGCTTTGTTCCTAGGGCTTGATCTACTAGCAATGTACCCTTTTTTCCCTCTTAGTTGTCCTCCTCCTCGACCTGCACATTTTAGTGGTGCGTGTCTTTAATCAAACCATGTAATAATATATATTGACACTTAAGCAATTTGTGTAATGTATACCTAATTTTGTCATAGTTGCTGCATTTGGTACCTTCTGAACTTGATACGGGCATCATAGTGCCATATTCTACGATTGGAGCAAAAGATGATGATGCGGGCATCATAGAGCCATATTCTACCATTGGAGCAAAAGATGATGATTTAAGCATGATGTCCAAGCAAAGATTGAAGGTGGTAATGCTGTTCGGGAGTTGCAAAGGCGAAACGAAGTAATTTTAGCTATTTTCGGATTACAATGGCAGTTTCGTAATTTAGCTATTTTCGGATTATAATGGCAGTTTCGTAATTATTGCTATTTCCAGATTATAATGGCAGTTTTGTAATATTTGATATTTTCGTATTATATTTAATTAGGGTTAGTTTTCAGCCTTAGGATTACTTTCCTAATTATTTTATGGTCTAGATTGATTCCTAACCTAACCCTAATATCTATATAAAGGGGAGGTTACTAGCTTGTTAAAGACAACTTTGATTATTGATTATATAGAATCTATTCTTGTTTTCAACAAGACTTGTGTGTTCCAAGTGAGGATAGTTCTTCTTCTACTTGTTGCATTTGGGAATTGATCTTCTTATCAAAGGTATTTACTTTGTGGCGAATTTCAATTTCATTCTTTGCCTTCTAATTAGTGTTGCTAGATACAATTGTTATCTAGATGTGCTATAGGGCGGGATTTTACCTAGGGTTTGTTCCATATCATCTTGTGTGTTGGGATTACAGTTTCTTTAAGCTTGGGGTTCCGCATCAGAACTTTAATTCTCGCTGTGCGTACACCTATCACATCAAACATATATATATATTAATATTCATATTAAGAAACTCAAACTTAATTAGTAACTTCAATATTTCACATTCAGCAAAGTTAAGTTGAGAGTAAATAATAGATTCATTGTATTCTTTTTGACCAATAGATGGTTCTACTTCTATGCATTAACAGGGTATAAGCTGCACAAGTTCTAGAGAGCATGCATATATTACTATAATTATCCAAAAACTCTCCCTCTACCTTTTCTACCTTTTTTCTAAACCGAAAAAAAAAGATTGCCAAAAAGACATGTACTGTACCGGTGAATTCCTTGGGAAATGGGGATTTGGAATTTTAGATAATANCCTTCAACTTGCCAGGCCTTGGTCCAACTTCTATGGCTTAGCGGACCAAGCTTCGTGCGGACCATTTTGCCCTTCCTTTAGTGTGTGTAGAATTTTTCCTATAAAGTATAAATTTGTCTCTGCTATGAAGTGACAGGAAACTGGCAAAATTATAGAACTTGAACAGTGAATTTTTTTTTTTTCGAAGTATTTTGTCTCTGATTTAAAGTATATCAACGTAACAATTGAGTACTATTCAAATTTTATTTTACCAAAAAAAAAAGTACTATTCAAATTGTGTAAAGCTATTATCACCCAAAAAAAAGAAAAAAAAAAATTGTGTAAAACTTTTTTAATGGAAAACAAGTACTTTGTTAGCAGCTGCAATAGTAGTGGTAAAGTTTTAGGGAAGTTGATAAATCCGTTATGATATTATGCGGTTACAATGGTAGTTCAGCAAGCAATAGCAAAGTTCAGTACATTGACGGTGAAACACGTCTTTTTTCTGTCGATAATGGACTTTTTTTTGAAGATTTTAAAAAGAAGATCAAGTTTTTGTGGAATGTGACAAATTTTACTTAGTATCTTCCTGGTTATGGTTTGATTATTTTTTATTAGGATGAGGATCTAAAAAATTTGAATGCAGATGAAAAATGAAATGAACTTTAAAGGACTTGCTTCGACGATCATTTTAGATTGAAGAACAAGCTTGTCTAGGATTTTTTTCAGGCTTGTATCTAACATTTGCATGATTATGTTTTCTGGATGGTGGCGCCTGTAACTGATGGAAGTGGCAGAGGAGCTGTTGGGAGCAACGGCAACGGCTAGTTGCAATTCGACCATGGAATGTTACCGTTGGGATGTCTATGACATCGTTTTTGTTTTAGTGTTACATTTTAAGTAGCACAGCGTCGTTTAGTTTTAGTATTAGTTGTTTTCCTTTTTATTTCAGTTTGTTAGCCACGTCATGTAACTTTTTTCCTTTTCGAACAATTGTCAGAGAGTCGTTATGTAAAACGACTTCCATTTCTGCGTTTGACAATCTGGATAAATACCAGATTGTCTTCCTCGTGGAGGGCAGCTTGATTTTCTCCATTGATGAACTTTGAAGCTTTGTGCTTCGTTGATTAATACATATTTGTTCCTCCATTACTCTCTGATTGTGTTTTCGAGCAAGTAACTGAGGTTAATCTGTATCTTTATTAGCTCCTACATCAAATTGGTATCAGAGCCCGGAGCTCACCGTGTTTCTGCCATGTCCAATGTCGATGAAGGTTGCAGCCGTGCTGTTGTTGAAGAGCAAAGCATGAAGGCCCTATGGGTAGCTCTAAAAGGGGTTGAACAAAAGATTGACAACTTAACCATTGAAATCCGTCAATCTTTTTCTCAACCGACCCTCCCAGACACAAACCAACCCTTACCAAAAACAATTTCCTTTAAAATGCTTCAGATGCAATCAACAGGGGCACAAATCCAATGAATGCCCACAGAGAAGAGTACTTAACATATAGGAAGAAGTTAATGAATTTGATGAGGAAACAGAAGCAAATGGGGAGGAATTCTCAGAAGAAATTGAAGAATTAACTGGAGATCAAGGAGAACCTATATTGTGCATACTTCAAAAGCTGCTACTGTCAAGTAGAAATCCACTACCAACTCAGAGAACTGTCATTTTCAAGACTAGGTGTACCATTAATGGCAAAATTTGTGAAGTGATCATTGATGGTGGAAGTAGTGAGAATGTAGTATCTTTGGCTCTAGTGAAAGCTCTACAACTTCCAGTCACTACCCACCCACAACCTTACAAAATTGGGTGGATTCAAAAAAGAGTTGATACCAAAGTAAATGAACTTTGTCAAGTTTCTTTCTCAATTGGCTCTAATTATGTGGACACTGTCACTTGTGATGTTGTGAAAATGGATGCATGCCATCTTTTGCTGGGAAGACCTTAGCAGTTTGACAGGTGTGTTGTGCATAATGGGCATACCAACACATACTCTTTTCAATGGCATACCAGAAAAATTGTCCTGCTTCCTATGCCCCTGAACCAACCTCCAAAACATCCTACCAAAACCTTCTCATAACTTCAACTGGTTCCCAATTCCAAAGCCAATTAAAGAAAACTGATTTCTTAGTGGGTTTCCTTCTTAAAGACTGCAAAGAGGGTAGAACTTTGACCCCTTCTGTGGTCAAACCACTTCTGCACAAATTCCAGGACCTCTCTCCAACAGAATTACCAAATGAACTACCTCTCATGAGGGACATCTAGCACCATATAGACCTAATTCCTGGAGCCAGCCTTCCAAACCTCCCACACTACAGAATGAGCCCCACTGAACATCAAATCTTGCAAGGCATTGTTGATGACCTCCTTCACAAGAATCTTGTTAGACCTAGCCTCAACCTCTGTGCAGTCCCAGCCCTTTTGGTCCCCAAAAAAGACAACACATGGAGAATGTATGTAGATAGCCGAGCCATCAACAAAATCACAGTGAAGTATAGGTTTCCAATTCTTAGATTGGAGGATATGTTAGACAAGCTTGAAGGGTCAGTGGTTTTCTCAAAACTTGATCTCAAAAGTGGCTATCATCAGATTCTAGTTAGGTCAGGAGATGAGTGGAAAACAGCTTTTAAAACTAAGGAAGGGCTTTATGAATGGCAAGTCATGCCATTTGGGTTATGCAATGCTCCTAGTACCGTCATGAGGTTGATGAATCAGGTACTCAAACTTTTCATTGGAAAATTTGTTGTGGTTTACTTTGATGACATTTTAGTTTACAACCAAGACTACAAGGACCATTTGAATCAACTTAGGCAAGTGTTTCAGGTTCTTAGGGACAACAAATTGTATCTTAGCATACAAAAGTGTGAATTTTTTACTAAAAAACTCATATTCTTAGGGTTTATCATTAGTAAAACAGGCATTCACAGAGATCCAAAAAAAATTCAAGCTATAGTGGATTGGCTGCCCCCTAAAACAGTGACTGAGCTAAGGAGTTTTCATGGCCTAGCCACATTCTATCGAAGATTCATTAAGAGGTTCAGTGAACTAGCAGCCCCTTTGACCTCTTGTTTGAAGAAAGGTGAATACAAATGGGAACGGGAACAACAAGACAGCTTTGATCTCTTGAAACATAAGCTAACTCAAGCACCAGTGCTGGCTTTGCCAAATTTTGACAAGGTGTTTGGGGTGGAAACTGATGCATCAAAAGTAGGTATTGGGGCAGTATTAATACAGGAAGGGAGGCCAATTGAGTTTTTCAGTGAGAAGTTATAACTGCTAGGCAAAGATGGACAACATATGAACAAGAGTTACATGCTGAAATTCGAGCTTTTACACACTTGGAGCACTACTTGGTTCACAGAGATTTCATCCTTCACAGTGACCATCATCCTTTGAAGTACTTGAACTCTCAGAAAAAACTTAATGACTTACATGCAAGGTGGGTTGAATTCCTACAGAAATTTCACTATACTTTTTATCATAGAGCTGGTCTCAACAACAAAGTAGCTGATGCACTCAGTAGAAAAGCTACCCTACTCACATTACTTCAATTTGATCTACAAGGATTTGACCATATCAAGGATCTGTATGCTACAGATGAAGACTTTGCTTCCATTTGGACTCAGTGCTCTCAACATAACAAAACCGATGACTTCCATATCTTAGAGGGCTTTTTGTTCAAGGGTAACCAGCTGTGTATACCTAGAACTTCACTAAGGGACTTCATTATTCAAGATCTACATGCTGGGGTCTTGCAGCACATACTGGCCATGACAAAACTATAGCTGCTATCTCTGAAAGATTTTATTGGCCTAAGCTCAAAACTGAAAATCACCAATTTTGTACTGAAATGTAACATTTGTCAACAAGCAAAGGGTCAAATACATAATACAGGATTGTATACTCCTCTTCCTGTGCCAGCCACTATTTGGGAAGATATATCTATGGATTTTGTTTTAGGTTTGCCTATGACTCCCAGGAGAGTTGATTCAGTGCTTGTGGTAGTTGACAGATTCTCCAAAATGGCCCATTTCTCACCTTGCAAGAAGGCATCTGATGCTAGTTATGTTGCTAACCTGTTCTTTCGAGACATTGTTAAGCTTCATGGGATTCCTAAATCCATTACATCAGACAGGGATGTCAGATTTGTTAACCATTTTTGGAAGATGTTGTGGAGAAAGTTTGACACTAAACTGCAATTCAGCAGTGCTTATCACCCCCAGACCGATGGACAGACTGAGGTGGTCAAAAAGACATTGGGAAATATGCTACGCAGCCTAGCTCATGACAAACCTAAGTAGTGGGATTCAGTCTTACCTCAAGCTGAGTTTGCCTATAACAGCATGCTCAATAGAACTACTGGAATGACACCATTTTCTATTGTCTACACCAAAGAACCTAACAATACGATGGATCTTCTTTCTATCTCTTTTCCAAATCACAAGGGGGCTACTACATTTGTTGATAACTACGTTCAGTTCCATAATGAAATCAAAGCCAAAATTGAAGCAGCAAACCACAAATATAAAATAGTAGCAGATAAGCATCGAAGAGAGAAAGTTTACCAGGAATGTGATCTTATCATGGTCTACCTGCGTCGAGAACGGTTCCCGGCGGGCACCTACAACAAGTTGAAGATGAAACGAATTGGTCCTTTTCAGATCCTCAAGAAATTAGGCTCAAACGCTTATCTCTTTGAGTTACCTGATGACATGAAGATTTCTCCCATCTTTAATGTTGCCGATCTTAAGCCTTTCGTACCAGCAGATGATGCTCCTTTCTTACTTCAGCCACTCGAGGATGAGTCTTCTGAAAGTGGGGAAGAATTGGTGGCACCTGTAACTGATGGAAGTGGCAGAGGAACTGCTGGGAGCAACGGCAACGGCTAGTTGCAATTCGACCACAGAATGTTACCGTTGGGATGTCTACGACGTCGTTTTTGTTTTAGTGTTACAGTTTAAGTAGCACGGCGTCGTTTAGTTTTAGTATTAGTTGTTTTCCTTTTTTATTTCAGTTTGTTAGCCACATCACGTAACTTTTTTCCTTTTCGAACAATTGTCAGAAAGTCGTTATGTAAAACGACTTCCATTTCTACGTTTGACAATCTGGATAAATACCAGATTGTCTTCCTCGTGGAGGACAGCTTGATTTTCTCCATTGATGAACTTTGAAGCTTTGTGCTTCATTGATTAATACATATTTGTTCCTCCATTACTCTCTGATTGTGTTTTCGAGCAAGTAACTGAGGTTAATCTATATCTTTATTAGCTTCTACATCACTAGGTTTAGTTCTGTTTTTGTTTTAGCCACTTTAGTCTTTGCCTGGAATCGAAGTTTCTTCTTATATGTTGTTTTATGGTACTTTTCTTTCTTTCTTTTTTCCATTAAGTTGGATTTTAGTTTTATTTATGTAGGTCTTTAGGTGTTTTAGGGCACAAGTTGATTGTAATTTTAATTCTATATTATAAGATTAAAAATTGTATGTTTAAGTTAAATTCCAATCAGTTAGGTCCATTATGGTGTTATTTTGTAATTTTTTTGGTTTTATTTCGCCGTCTTCACCATAACTGAATATATTTTCATCAAACTTCTTCACCATAATTGAACACATTTTCATCAAACTTGCCATGCTAATTTCTTTTTTTCTTTGTTCTGAAAAATATAGTTATTCTTTTGTGATTTTGGTTAGGGAAATTAAAGTTGGTGTGGGGATAGGATTTAATGGATTGAAAGTGCTTATTTATATTATATATAGGATTATCTAAAGAGATGAGAAATACTAGCACTTAATTAACTCAAATGAAACAGCTTTTTCAGTTAAAATGCATTGCTAATTAAGTTCTTATTGATTAATTAAGTGCTAATTAATGAATGTCTGCATATTTGCGTTGTTAATTATGATTTGTAGGACTTGTAAATATACATTATATTGCACGTTTTGACAAAAACTTCAGCTTTTCAAACTTTTAGAATGCTTAATTACTATTTTATTCTTTTACGAGTAAATACAAGGGAAATTAGCTTACGGCAAGGAAGGACTGTGTGAAACTTGAAGTAGAATCAAATGTTTAATTATAAAAGCATAAACCGAGGTTGTCATTGNAAAAAAAAAAAAAAAAAAACAGACAACAATGAAGAAACTTTAAAACTTCCTTCATTAATTAATAAGCAGTTTCGAAAAATTTTGTCATCTCCCCAGTTCTAACACCCCTGTTCCCATCGTCCTATAAATAAAGTAAAATTTTTAGACTAGAGACATCTAAATTCTCCAAATAGACAGCTTTAATTGCCACATTACCAAAACATAAGCAATTCTTAAACTAATAGTCGCCATGGCAAGGCTGAACATTTCTCCAGTAGTAATGGTGATTATGCTTCTGGGAAGCGTGGCGGTCACCATCTTACCAGCACTTGCAGTTTCAGCACCAGCTCCTGCACCAATAAGCATGCAACATCTGTTAGAATGTGCAACTAAACTCGGAGAATGCGGCAAACAAGTATACTTGGCCGTATTCACCAATGGAACCACCCTCACCAAAGATTGTTGCACTCTGCTTGTGCGAGCGCGCAAACCTTGTCACGATGCTTTGATAGAATATGCTATTCACAGATCTTCTTTCAAAGGAAATGTTTCTCAAATTTTGGAAAAGAAGGACAAAGTATGGAATGGTTGTAACTCTACAACATCATCTTTTTTTCTGTAATTCTCATCCCTTATAGGCTCTCCGTATTTTCCAATCATCTATGACATATGCTAAATTCGAAATAATGTATACTGAGGAATTAATTAATGAAACAAATGCGTTTATAATATGAGAAAAAAAATATATTCTTTTTTCTTTTCTTTAACTCTCTGAGTGGCAAAATCTGTACAAGATATAGGTCAGTTACATATCATATCAACAGCAATATCTCTCTTCTCATCATCCCCAAATATGATTGATCCATTAGTTCTTGCACAACTATGGTTTTTTATGGCTTTCGGATCGAAAATAATAAGACGTGACAAATCAAAGCAATTGGATCATTGGATGTCCGATTCGGGCCTGCATGACATGACCGATAAATAGAAACACACTGATACTCTACCTTTGTCATCTATTCCATACATCACGCTAGTTTTTTTCTTTTCTTCTCTTTTTAATGCATTTTCCCCTCCAAAAACAAAATTTTTTTTTCCCTGCTATAACCGGAGCTATTGTTGTAAATTTCATACTGAACCTCCAAATACGTGTAAATAGAGACAATCATATACTGAAGAATGTTAATATTTGCCCTCCACAGTACTGACGTTGAACATTCCTCCTTACCTTATTATATATGTGACATGTTATAAGTGGCTCATATGGAAGCAAAAGAATAAAAGTTACAGATAAATTAAATTGTTATAATTCAGAAATTTGTCATACATGTGGAGTCCACTCCCCTAAAAAGAAATTAAAAGTGGAAGAAAACTAAAATTATTATAGAATTATTAATCGTTCAAGAAATTCAAAGTGGTACAGAAGTTGGAATCACCGACAAAGTGACTTTTAAAACAGATCGCACAAGGCATCACATGGACTTGCTGTTTCATTGTCTCACTGAATTTGAAACTGTCATCGATCTCCAACCGTACATATCTTTCGTACCCCCTTATAGGACGTGATAAACAACGCGTTTTGTAAATTCCCATCTTCTTTATTTTTTTTATTTTTTTTTTCATTTAATGAATGCTTTCCTTTATTGAAAAAATAATGTTTGTTCATGATATTCGGTTTTATTCACCGACAACCGTGTTTTGAGTCTATAAAATGGAGGTATTTGCTTCATGAAATTCTAAGACTAAAGATTTGAGTTAGGAAACGAAAATGGGGCAGCCATGTACTAATGTTTCTGGGGCTTTCGTTTGGTATCTTTTCTTTATTTTATGTTTAGTTTTGAAGGGAATCAATGCTCAAGATAATGGTAATTGGCTCAGTGGTCATGCAACTTTCTATGGATCAGACCAAAACCCCACCACCCTTGGTAAGTTACATTTTTTTTTATAAAGAAGAAAAAATGTGCATATAATTGTCCAAATAGCATGAATATATACCTCAGTACTAATGTAAGATAAAATATAGAATTACTATATATATATATATGAATGTGGGTCTGTATAATTTTATAAAAAAATTTATTATTTATTACCACTGATAATAATTACTAATAAAAACTGCAACTTATATGATAAATTTTAATGTGAAACTTAAATTCTATTTTATTTTTAATATTAAATAGTAAAACAATAAGTGAATCATTTAATAATAATACCATTTAAAATACCACTTAGTAAAAAAGTGATTCATCTATAATGACAAATGAAATTTTTCTTCCATAAACTATATTTCGGTACTTTTAAAATAGCATGCATGTTAGTAGTATAAGCATTTATATATTTAGTCAAATCAAATTATGGACGTCAATATTAATAATGTTGGACTCCAGGAGGAGCATGCGGTTATGACAACACCTTCCATGCCGGGTTCGGAGTAAACACGGCAGCGGTGAGCGGCGCACTTTTCAGGCAAGGCGAGGCATGCGGTGCTTGCTACCAGGTAATATGCAACTACAACACAGACTCAAAGTGGTGCCTCCAAGGCCACGCTGTCACCGTCACCGCAACCAACTTTTGCCCCCAAAACAACAATGGAGGGTGGTGCAATCCTCCTCGCCAACACTTCGACATGTCCACCCCAGCTTTTCTCCGCATTGCCAGACCTGGCAACGAAGGCATTATTCCTGTGCTTTATAGAAGGTAATTAACTAATAATTCTTTAAATAATTGATTTGGTTTTCATATTATAAATTATCATTTTTCCTAAAAACTAAAATTATCATATTTTTTATATTTTATTTTTTAATATTTTCCCACACTTGTTTAGATCTTACCAGTACATTTTCAGCCCTGTTTTTTTATGTTAATTTTGGATCTATATATATATATATATATTAATACTTTATCTCTAATACCATATGTGCATTGAATATAAAAGGGTGATGTGCAAAAGAAGAGGAGGTGTTCGGTTCACGTTGAAAGGGCAAGGGAATTTCAACATGGTGATGATCTCCAACGTAGGAGGGAGTGGGGACGTGAAAGCTGCATGGTTGAAGGGTTGGAGAATGAGAAAGTGGATTCCCATGCATAGGAATTGGGGTGCAAATTGGCAGAGCAGCGTTGATATTCGAAGACAGAAAGTCTCTTTCAAGATCGCTTTGGTTGATGGAAAAACACTTGAGTTTTTCAATGTTGTTCCTTCTTCTTGGAGGTTTGGACAGACGTTTTCTTCTCTAAACCAGTTCTCTTAAAGCTGACCAAAAAAGAAAAGAAAAAAAAAAAAAAAAAAAAAGGTACTAGGTCGGCATGTTCTGAGAACAAAAGGAATTAATTTTAATAATGGCTCAAGGGTATACTTGACTTTAATTATAATTATATTGGCAATTAATTATGAATATGCCAATTAAAATGTTTAATGGGAACTATGCATTAATTATATGCTTGTAATTCATTATTCAACTTAATCAATTAGCACGTAAATTTCGTAAACAAGGAAAGATTTTTGGACATCTCGTCAAATATCTTATATAGATAATAAATTATTTAGCTTATTTATGCTCGATTAAATTAATGGTCTGCTAATTGTTTGCAGAGACATTTTAATGGCAATGCTTCATACTTTTTCATATGTGAAGTCGTGAGTTGGAGTAGTTTTAAAAAAAAATAGTATGCTAAAAAAATTAAATAAAATCTAGAGTAGGAAGAAACAATAGATGGACAGACTTTTATTATTTTATTTAGGTCTAAATACACTTCAGTATTTGAATTTGTTCACATATGAGTTTTTACAGCTAATTTGTGCAATTAGTACATTGTAATTTGAAAGAAAATTACACTTTTATCTAATTTTGTTAAAATTGATAAATTTTATAACTTAGAAGTTACTTGCATAGCAAATTACTCTTAAAATTAGTTTCTTCATTTTTAATTTAACCAAAAACTAAAAAAAAAAATTAAAAACAAAAAAATTTATTAAAAATAAAAAAAAGTCATAAATGAATTTCATATTTTTTAATTTTTTTTAATTTTGGTACAATAAAAAATGAAAAAAAATCAATTTTGAAAATCACGTGCTATACACATAACTTCTAAATTGACGGAATATGTCATTTTTAATTGTAAAATCTTCTATGTGAATAAATTCAATTTAAAAAAAAAAACTAAGTGCATTAAATTTTTATTTATTTATTTGTTAATGTTTTTTGATGAGTTGATATCGAATCAATGATAAAAACTCATTATTCATAAAAATAAAAATAAATAAAAAATAAAAAGGTAAAAACTCATTGATAATTTTTTTTTGGAGTAACTTTCATGGTTGCAGTTTATCATTATCGAAAATTTATCAACCAAAAAAAAAGTGTATCATTATCGAAAATGAGCAGAAAATATTTCACCGTTCTTCTTTTTTGTACAAGGTTGAGGCTTTCAGATCCAATTTCTAGTTCCACCGTTCTCGTTTTCATTTCAAAATGCCATTTATTTTAATTTTTTTTCATTTTTAACCATGTCTTATTAAAGTCGGTGATGATGTAGTAATTTTTAATTAGTTTTTTTTTATTCACTTATTCATATTTAAATAACATAAATATATTAACCAACAACATTTTAATGCATGTNTCACTTAATTCACTTATTCATATTTAAATAACATAAATATATTAACCAACAACATTTTAATGCATGTAATTTAGTAAATAAATGTAATGATTATTTTAGTATATATGTTATTACTTTTAGATTAATTATTTAATGTATATTTAAAGCCTTATTAAACCTTCTCTTTTTTTATTTATCATCCTTAATTAATCTCAAAGCAGTACTATGCGTCAAAGGCATGGGTTTAACTAGATTTAAATTTTCATTCGTTTTAATTTAAAATATATTATAATTATGATCAATGACCCCAGTTCCTGATTTGATGTGTTAAAATTCCATTTTCAATTTAGACAAAATAAATATAAATTGGACAGATCAATTGTAGCAGACAATAGTCTTCTAGTTATTTTTTTATTTTTTATTTTTTTCCATGAATTAGTCTTCTAGTTAGTTAACGAATAAACAAACTGGAAGCTTGCTAGTGGAGGCGAGGATTTTTAGGGATATTTTAAAAAATCAATCCTTCTTTCATTGTAAAAAGAAACCTTCAGATTCTTTTATATGGAAGAGGATTCTTAGCGTGCATGGGTCTTGCTTTTCTACTGGTGATGGTTAGAGTGTTGACCCAAGGTGTGAACCTTGGGTGCTGGGTTGGTGGATATGATTCCTACTCTAAAGGAAGGTGTGGAATGGAGAGTGGAGCCCGTGTTGCTTATTTTCGGTTGGGGGAGACAAGGTCTTGGAATATGGAGCTTTTAAATCAAGTTTTCACTAGGTACTCTGTGGAGGCAATAGTCGACATAATTCGGCCAAGGGAGAGGTGTGAGGATTGGCTGTCTTAGCTGGGAAAGCAAGATGGGAGGTTCTCGGTTTAAAATATATAGCTACAAGCTTTTGATGGAGGCGCCGAGGGTAGACCTGGCAATGCATCGATAAATATCATATCGTATTCGTGTCAAAATTTATTCACTCGTATTCTAGTTAAATTTTTATATTGAAATATTCAAACTTAAATCTTTAAAAATACTTACATGTGTCGTATCTTAGTCGTATTATAATTTATTCATCCAAACTTGATTAATTAAGCTTTCGTATTGAAATATACAAACTCAAACTTTTAAAAATTCGTGCAAATTTATATCATGTTAAAGTTATGCTGGAAATTTGCCAGATATAGCTGGAGGTAGAGAATGGCATTTGGGAAGGTCTGTGGAGCAGTGGTTTGCATGAGCGGTTGAAGGTCTTTTTCTAGAGAATTTTGTCCCATGTGTTTCCCACTAGACAAACTGTTTTTGATAGAGTGAGACATGGCAAAAGAAGCTGTGTTTTTCTGTAATTGTGAATTTGAAACAGATGAACATGTGTTTCTAGCCTGCCCTTTCACAAAGAGTGTAACATTTTCAAGCCAATTGGGGGTGAGACTAGATAATCTGCAAATGCCAAGGGTGGAGGAAGTCTTGAGAAGATGTCTTGATAGCATATACCAGGAGAGGAAATGACCTAAATACTTCACAGTGATTTTATGCTCTATATTACTCTAGGTGTGGATGGAGAGAAACAGACACGTTCTGAGCTTTGATGCCACATTTAAGAGTGTTGTGGCTGGTCAAGTCCTCAGCCTGGGTGGTTTAAGGCCAACACATATGCGGCAATCGGGTCTAGGTTATTGGATTTTGCACTTGTGCTTCGGGATCATAATGGTGCCTTTTCATGGCCTCTAAGATTTCTCATACGATGACTCCTGAGGTGGCTAAAGTTCATGCGTTGGAATGGGCATAAGATATTGGCCATTTGCTGAATTCGGATCAGGTAGAATGGTTTTGTGATGCTAAGCTAGCAGAGGAGAGCATTATGTCGAGAGAAGAACCGAGGGGTGGTTGGCTGACGAGGGATATATAGCGTGCTTCATGCGAGATCTCTTCTCAACAGGAACCTTTGGAAGCTTTTATAGACTGGTAGAGAGTCAAATATGTTGGCTGATTTATTAGTCAAAACCACCCTCTCTTATGGTTTTCCATTTGTTTTTAACTGTGTTTTGGATGGTGTTTTGCCTCAGCCTTTTGTGGATCAAACTGCTATTGATTAGCTATCGTGTGCGGCTGAGTACAAGCTCTTTTGAAACTTTGTCCTTTTTTTCTTTTTTCTTTTTTGGCTTAATGCAAATTATATTTACCAAAAAAAATAAAAAAATTCAATATTCTAGAAATATATCATATAAATATGAATAAACAAAAACAACGTTTTTCTATCAGAAATAAAACAAAAAAGAACATTTTAAAATATATATACAGTCGGTTCAAATAAATATATTTTCAACTTTTAAATAAAAAATAAATAAACTAATTTATTAATCCAATAATTTTAAATTATTAAGCCTATTTATAAAAAGTTGAGAATTAAATACCATACATATATAAACTGTTTCTCAAAGTGTCTTAAATGATTTTTTGAACTGTTTTTTTTTTTTTTTTTTAAGTTTTTAGAAACTTTTTAAATTAAATTAAGTAAAATATAGCTTATTTAGAATACTCCATTAAAATAAAAAAAAATAAATAAGTTTTTTGCACCAATAGTCTTTTATGTTTAAAATTTTTTATAAACTTATTTTTTATGTTTATTTTTGGGCAGTATTAGTCATATATGTTGACAAAATTAGCATTCACTAGTATTTTGTCATGATTTTGTTTTTATTATGTTAAGTGCAGGTCACATGCCAGAGGCAAACATGCCATTTTGAAAACTTTTCTTTTCTTTTCCTCCCTCCCTGCCTCTGTATATATGAAAAAATCAAATGACAGAATGTTGCAGTGTGGACGATGAGAATATCGTCGTTGTGGAACTTGGGAAATGAAGGTTGAGAAAATGGAAAATGAAAGTGTAGATGCTGAGAAGAAAAAAACTGTTCATTTGAAAAATTATCTAAATTTTTGGTCACGAAATGGATAAAATATTTGGTATTTGTTATACTGAATTGCAGATCGAATCAGCTATTTTCTTCTATATGCAAAGGGCAGAGGAGGATAAAAAAACAAAAAAAATTTCAAAATAACATATTTATCGTTAGCCTAAACATAGAGTAAATTAACCTAATATAAACGGAATCATGAAAAAAAAAAATATATATATATATATATAGGATAAATACTACCAAAAAAATAAATATAAAAGCTAAAGTAAAATAAAAAAGACAGGCACTGCCGATACCCGTTAATACTTCCTTTCTTAACACCGCAAATTGCCCCGAAACAGATTTCAAAGGCCATGGCTTCGGCAATCTTCACAATCTTGAAGAGGAACCGAAACCTCACAGGACAAGCCTTCCTACAGAGATCGTACACCTCAGAAATTCAGGCTCCCACTAGAAAAAACCTCTATTCAAGAATCAGTCTTATGGGAGACCCTTCCTTAAGTGTAGCCCCAGTTCTTGATCAGTGGGTTGAACAAGGTATGAGAGCTAAGTACATCGAGCTCATCCACATCATACGTGACCTTCGTCGCCGTAGGCGATTCAAGCATGCCCTTGAGGTCAGTGTTTTAATTTTTTTCTTTGGTTTCTGGGGTTTAAGTATTAGCGAAAGGAAAAATTAATTTGAGACATTTTTTTTTGTTGCTAATAAAATCGTAGGGAATGTAATGTTCCGGAAAGAATGGCGGGTTTTGTTCCACTATGTTGCTTCGGTTTGCTGAAAGGGAGTAGCTAAGTTTCAGAATTTTTTTTTTTTTGAAGTTTTTCTTTCTCAGGTTGCAAGTGTGAGAATTTTCCAAGACAAATATATTTGTATCTTCTAAAGCAGTTTTTTTTTTTTTTTTCCATTACCCAGTCAGTGATTTGATTCTTTTCGTTTTCCTTACCGTTTTTTATATGTGAACTTGTTTTCATTATTAAGAAACCTTATGAGCTTGCATAGTGGCATTATTAAGTTCTTCAATTTTTGGCTTGTTGCATCCCTAGTTTGTTATATCATTTTATTTTATTTTATTTGTGGGGCGATTGTTATATCCCTTATTCTTAAGCAATATCATGAAATATTTGCTTATAATAGCTTTCTTGCTCCCTAATTGAAGTCTGACTTTAAGTAAGAGAATCTTTGCATAAGTTTTCTTTCAATAGAAGTACCTGCTAAGAATCTCCCAATTATGAATTCCTAGCATCGAGCTTATAGATCTTTGAGAAAATGATATAGCCATATTAAATTCTGGCATTAAATGTCCCTGTCATAAACTTAAGGGTTGGACAGTATGGGACTTTTTTCACATTTACAGTATAGGAGATGAAAAGACAAGACTAAGTAAATGGCTTAATGTGCATAAATGATCTATAAACTGCTTGTTGCTGTGTTCAGAGGAATAGTTAATTGAAAATTTGCAATATTCTTTCGCTGTGTGCATAGTAGCAAGATATTTCCCTTTTCCATCAGATGCCTACTCAAAGAAACATGGATGTCAAAACAAATTTTATTGCATGAAATAAATGCTAATCAATAAAAAAATGGAAAGGCACCTTACTTGCAAAGTTTATTACAAAATGTCTTTCAGAATTGCTTGAAGCTACTGTCGGTGTCAGTTTAGATATGGATGAAGGTACTAACCTCCAACTATAGTTGTTCTATGCTTTTTGCATCTTGTCATGGGTTTGAGACTGATTATTCTCATCCTAATGCTGTTGATACACATGTGCAGCCAGACATTTTGTGTTCATTATCAAAAGTATTGGAGATCGTTATTAATATTTTATGCTTATGAATTTGTAATCTCTGCTTCATTTTGCCTTTTAGACTTTAAAAGTTTGTTCTATTGGTGCTTCCCTGTTAAAAAAACGTTGGAAGTTTCCATATTACTTATTCTGTGTTCGCATGATTTTTGTGAAGGTTTCTGAATGGATGAAGAGCAAGGAACTCTACATGTTTTCACCAGCTGATCGTGCTGTGCAGCTAGATCTCATTGGTAGGGTTCGTAGTCTTGATGCTGCAGAGAGTTACTTTGAAAATCTTACTGACCAAGAAAAAAATGAAAAAACATATGGTGCTCTATTAAACTGTTACGTAAGAGAAGGCCTCATTGATAAGTCCCTTTCACATATGCAGAAGATGATAGAGCTGGGCTTTGCTTCTTCTCCTCTAAGCTACAATGACATCATGTGCCTTTATACGCATTCTGGCCAGCTTGAAAAGATCCCTGATGTGCTTTCAGAGATGAAGAAGAATGGCATCTGCCCTGATAATTTTAGCTACAGAATTTGCATAAATTCTTATGGATTGAGATCTGATCTAAATAGCATGGAGAAAGTCCTGGAAGAAATGGAAAGTCAATCCTTCATCTCCATGGACTGGACAACTTATGCCATGATGTCCAATTTCTACATAAAAGCAGGTGATCGTGAAAAATCATTGATATTCCTGAAGAAATGTGAGCAGAAGTTAGAGAAAGATGCACTTGGCTACAACCATCTTATTTCACTATATGGGAGTCTTGGCGACAAAGATGAAATGATGAGGGTGTGGGCACTTCAAAAAACTATGTGTAAGAAGCAGATTAACAGGGATTATATAACAATGTTGGGTTCTCTTGTGAAGCTTGGGGAGCTTGAAGAAACAGAAAAACTGCTCAAGGAGTGGGAGTCATCTTGTCAATTTTTTGATTTTCGGGTACCAAATGTCCTCCTTATTGGGTATTCTCAGAAGGGATTGATTGAAAAAGCAGAAGCAATCCTTGAAGAAATTATCGCGAAAGGGAAGACTCCAACTCCAAATAGTTGGGCTATAGTAGCAGCAGGGTATTTAGATAAGCAGAACATGGAGAAGACAGTTGATTGCATGAAGAAAGCATTATCTGTCCGCGAAGAAAATGAAGGATGGAGACCGAAACCTAGAGTTGTTTCGAGCGTGTTGAGTTGGCTTGGGGATAATGGAAACATTGAGGAGGTAGAAGCTTTTGTAAGCTCACTGAAGACTGTGATTCCAATTGATAGGGAGATGTACCATGCCTTGATCAAGGTATACATCAGAGTAGGGAAAGAAGTGGATTGTCTTTTAGAGCGCATGAAAACTGATAAAATAGATGCAGATGAGGAAACAGAAAAGATCCTAAGCTCAAGATAGAACTCAATCTGGTATGACATGACAGATTTTTCTTGGTTTCTATTAATTGATCGTGAAATATCCACAAAATTTAAATGTTGGAGCAGAGATGTGTTAAGATATTCATAACAAAACAAAAGAAGAGGTAGAGAGACAAGAATGCTTGGTTTTTTTTATTATTGAAAAATTGTAATCTAACCAACAATACAAAGATAGTTTGTATAGGCTAACAAGTAAGGTACTAAACTATTCATAAAAAAAGTAAAGTACTAGACTTTCCGTACTAAAATAATAAATAAACTAAATAGTATAACTCTAATAAGATGAACTTTGGTGAGCAAAAAAGCTCATATTTCTAGCATCCCACAAAATTTAGATTCTCTGGGAGAATTTTTTCAAGCTATTGAATGGAATGATCTTTTACCCATATTAGGAATACGTCCTAATTGTGTAGTTATAAAGCATCAATCAGCCATCCACGCAAACGAAAAGGAAATCTCACAGAAGAACAAGCTTACTGCTGAGTAGTCCAGTATTAAACTCTTGTCAGAAAATCAAGCATGCGGATGAGTGTTTGCTGTCAGCCCCAGCTTCCGGATTGGAATAAGGAGTTCATGTTCATACTGATGCATATCACTCTATGCCACTGGATAAATGTTACATTTTTCACTCGTTTATGGGACCAGGGTCGAAGGAAAGGGTTGTTGCACTCTCTTGCTTGAATGAATCCACATTTGTGGATGATTGTTCATTCGCAATTCTTCTATCTATATTTAAAACTACTGGATCACCTATTTTGGCTTTTAGCCTTGGAACCCCGCTTAGTAGTTGCTTGTTCCTCTTACGAATCAAGCACTTTGTATGTGCTTGCCTATCACATTACAAAATGACCTGATTCTGACATGGTATCTCTCATTCTAGGCGAAGGTCATCATTGAGAGGATATTTTTTTGGTAATAAAAAAAAAAGAAAAAAAATATCTTATAACTACACAATTAGGACATATTCTTGAGAAACGTAATTGAGTTTGAATATCTCACATCAAATATAGAAATAGCATATACAGTCTATTGATTTGATGAAGGTAAATTATGTCTAATATAATATGCTAACAAAAATGCTTGAAAGTAGATATGTTAAAGTATCTTTTTATATTGTGTTTGTATAAAAAAAAATCACTAAAATAATATCCGTTAAATTTTTCGTATTGAAATATATAAATTCAAATTTTCAAAAATATGTATAAATATGTATCTTGTTAGCATATCGAATTGAAATTTATCAAACCTACTAAAAAAGTTTAAAATAATCATCAGATGATTTTTGGGCTAGCTTTGAGTTAAAAATGCTTAAATTTTTTATAATAAAAAAAAAAACCAACTTTATGTAATGAGGAATGTGACCCAAACGAATACCCACAGCTTTTGGTTTGGTTATTATAAGGATGGGTGTGTACATTTTATTTGGAGATGCATAGAGAACAACTCTTTGTAAGCAAGTGAGAGAATGGGCCTTTCAGCAAAAAAAAAGGAAAAAAGTTAGAGAATGGGCCAGAATTGGTTGGAAACTTGGATTGAGTAGACCCGAATTTTTGGATATGGTTCAGATTTTAGTTTCGGGTCAGGCTACTTGATGAAGCCCAAGTCCACTTAAGGAGAAACTACAAAATGGCCTCCCCCTTTGCCGTCTTCCCGATCCCGAGCCCCAAATCTCAGTGACTGACCAGCATTATGGCCAAAGATCGAAACGGTGCGACACCGGAGAAACCAGGGTACGCTTCCGAGAAAGACGAGGAAAACGAACGAAGATCCAGGAAAGTTCGCGAAAGCTCGGGCTCAGTAATCGATGAAGATAAGAAACGCAGCAGCAAATCAAGAAGGAAAGCGCGGGATTCGGACGACGACAAAGAAGAGATAAGCCGCGGAAAAGGCGAGAGAAGAAAGAGTAAGTCGAGAAGACGATACAGCAGCGAGGATGAGGAATCGAGTTCAGGTTCTGAGTCGGAAAGCTCGGATTCGGAAGATAGTGGTTCGGAATCGGAGTCGGAGTCTGAAAGTTTGGTGTCGGAGGATAGTGAGATGGAGAGGAGGAGGAAGAGGAGAGAGAGGAGGAGGAGGAGAGAGAAAGAGGAAGAAAGAGAGAGAAAGAGGAGGAAAAGGGAGAAGGAAAAAAAGAGGAGAAGAGAGAGAGAGGAAGAGAGGAAAAAGAAGAAGAAGAAAAAGAAAGAGAAAAAAGAAAGAGGAAAGAAAGGAGCCGTGACAAACTCTTGGGGGAAGTACGGGATTATCAGAGAGACTGATATGTGGTAAAGTTATTATTTTTTACTTTCCTTTTCTCATTTTCTGTTTGGTTGCTGTGAAACTGTAGGAAAATAAAAGAAGCTTGTTGATTTTGTTATGTAATGCAGGCCAAGATTAAAGACAAAATTAACTTTTTTTGTTTTTTTGTTGGGAACTAAAAATATGTAGGAAAGAAATGAAATATGAGGAATTTGAAGATCCTAACCGGAAGCAAATGAGCTCCGAAAATATTTTAGGTCCTCAATGTTTTATTTTGTTTCATTTGGCTACCTAGGGATTAGAACAGGAAACTTAATTAGTGATTCTCATTTGTTATTTTTTTTTTTAGCACATTTTGTTATCTAAAGCATATTATATGTAATTACTGCCAAACCTTGTCTCACTTTGCTTTTTCTATGCTGTAAATATCTTTGGAGAGAGGAAGAGCAGGATATATGAGAGAGAGGGAGATAATAATTTTTAGAACTAAAAATAAAAGCTGCTCCTAAATGGTTTTCCAGATCATCCAACTTCTAGAAATAATTGTAAAAATAGAAATTGAACATGGTTATGAGAGGCATTTCTTTTTGTTTCTTTCTTCTTTTTACGAGTAGACGAGCTAGAAACTAATAACAATAACATCACATTAGTAAACAGTAAACAACCTTAGTTCTATTCTTAATTTTGCCTGAATGATTGTCTTTTTTCTCATTTCCTGATGATTGGTACTTTATAGGACCAAACGGCCTGAATTCACTGCATGGTTGGCAGAAGTGAAACAGGTAATTAACTTCCCTGTATTTTACCATCCACTGAAATGCTTAGATTATATAAACTTGATTATATCTTTTATTCATAATATATGGATGAAATACATGGTCTTACACATAAAATGGTAGACTTATTTCACGTGTAAAGTTAAATTTCTAATTGCATTTTAGTTGAATTTGTTGATTGTAGCATCCTGTCATTGAAAAGGGTGATTGATATTTAAGAATTTATTTTAAGATGTTTCATTATAATGAAAATAGCATTTCTATTATGCCAACTGGTTTTGACATTGCACTTATCTTGATGAAAATTCTGCTCCAATTAAAATATCCTGGATCCTTATTTATAGGTCAATCTAGAAAGCTTGCCCAATTGGGAAGAGAAGCAGATGTTTAAAGCGTAAGTTTATAAATTCCATGATTGTATACATTATTTTCATAATTTAGAGAAATCAGTACAATATGTTGAATTTACTTTAATCTTATATTTTGAGTTCTCATCAAAAAAATATTTCTTAACTTTTTCTGTTATATTTTGTGTAGATTCATGGAGGACCACAACACGGCGACCTTTCCTTCGAAAAAGTAATGTTCTGTCCTGTTAGTTACATAGCTTTCTCCTCTTCTTCCTTTCTGCTTTAAAGGAGTTGTGGTGTTCTGTTCCAAAAAGTAGTGTTCTGTTCTGTTGTCCAGTTAGTTATTTTATGCAGATTCATGGAAGAAGTTATGCATGTATTTGCATATCTTCTATATTTTTCATAAATTTGTAATTATATATTTGTTTGTATACATATAGGCATAGCATAAGGCCTTCTAGGTCATAACTGCATCTAAATTTAGAGACAGGCATGTGGCTTTGCATTGACCTACATATAATATTTCCCCCAGTTACCATTTTCGACATTATAATTTTTTTTTTTTTTTTATGTTCTGTATGGAGGGTGTAATGATCAGTGAAAGTTGTAAGTAGCGATATTTGGAGTAGAGAGAATTTCCTTTTTGACCATTAAATGTAAATTTGTAAAAAGAACCTTAACTACTGTGGTTTATATGTCACTACAGTTATGGTGATTGGATAGTTTGTAGAATATTTGCATAGATATTTATTTGAATAAAACATTACTACTGTGTACAAATAATTTTGTCATTTTTTTTTTGGTCACAGGTATTATAACCTTGATGCTTATCACCAGCATAAATTGGAAAAAGAAATTAAACGAGGATTCAAAAAGGTTGTGGAGAAAGAACGTACTGTATTCAATGATGAGGAACAACGACGGTAGGCATTTCCTTCTTCAAAATTTGCCACCTTGTATTCTGATGTATTTCTGATTATTAGTCTTAAATAGTTCATCAAACATCAAGTAGGATGGACAGCATGATATGCACTGTCCTGCATAGCACAGGAATTAATACATCAACCTTATTATTTGCATCTACCAAAGTCAGGATCTAAAGTGTCTTCTGTGCTCAAAACTGATGTGACATTTCTTTCTTCCGCTAGATGCATTTGATTTAAGGCTTTTATCCCTGTATGGGAAGAAAAACATTTCCAGTATTAAGAATCAAATGTATTGTTCATTTTTCAGCATCTTGCTTTAAGATATTTGATTCTTGTTGTTGAATACTGGACGGTGGTTTCTGAAAGCGTCAACAAAAAAAGATTGATGGTTGCATTGTCTTTTTCTCCTTTCCATCTCAAATGAATTTTATTTTATTTTTATTCGAAACTCAAATATGATTCCAATATATCTTTTTTTTCTTTTGTTTTTTTCTTTTTCTTTTTTTAACCTTTCTTTGGTGTTTGCAAAGAAGAGAGTTAGATATGCTAAAGTATACAGTTGAATTTTTATTTTTATTTTTGTGAATTTTAATCAAAGAAAGTTTAGACAAGACATACTGTCCATATCTCTTGAAAGGCTTGGTTCTCATTAAGCTAATGTTGGATAATGATGTAGTGCCCACTGTTGTCTCGTATAATCTTTTTTATGATATGAATTGCTACTTTCTTTTGCTGCCTTCATTGTCTTTATATTTAATTTTATGAGCCTGAACTTTATTATAAAGGGGCATGTTCAGCCTATAAATTATTGACAAGTAGTTCATATAACGTAATTAAGCATTCATTGTAGCTAGTGGAATTGGGAAATTTTTTTTGAATTTATTTTCTGAAGATTGCCCTTGTTGGCCCAATGGTCGGAGCAATTTCATTCACTGTGATTGATTTTCTTCCTTTTTCCAGACAAGAATTATTACAAGCTCGCGAAAAGCAAAAGGAGTCAGAGGTGGAAGCTTTGAAGCGTTCCATGCAAAGTGGACTGGTAAGCTTCTGCTGCATGGTTCTAACTGTAATTTCAGTTTTCATAATCCTTTAGTCCATATTGAATGCTTTCTCACACTCGTCCATTTGATTCCCAGGCACAAGCAATGAAAGAGCAAGCTCAACTCAGGGAGGAGATGGCCTATCAGTACAAGCTTGGGAATTTTGAGGTGGGATTTAATACTCAAGCTGTTATGGTGTTGCTACTCTGAATGAATGCTATTCTGGCTCCTAATTAATCCAAATCACCACTTTTACTATCGTAGGCTGCTGCTGCTATCCAGAGAAGATTGGACCCAGATGTTGCTATGTAATAAGATGGTTAGCTCTGATCCTTGAGATGAATCTGGTCACTTGATAGTGCCTAAGAATACCATAACTCAGTTTTATGCGCTAAGTTATTGGAACTTGGATGTAATATTATATATATGAGTAATTATCTCATCTGGTTTTTACGGTGCGGTATTACGTGTGAACCGTCACTAACAATAGACGTCATTAATAATAACTCTTAGTGATGGTTTCCGCATAAACCTCGTCTGCTACTCCTGGATAACAGAAAAATCATATATATATTTATATATATCTTTGAGTAGGAACTCTTGAATCATTTTTGCAGATGTATAGAAAGTGAAGAATCTTTTACTGCTTTTCTGGAGGATGTTCACTTTTTTTTTTTTTTTTTTCTTTTCCTTTTTGATTCTCGTTCTTTTAACATGTTTAGAAATATATATTTTGGTATTTAAAACACATTTATGGAGTGAATCTCAGTTGAAGATATGGTCTTGAAAAGAAGATTGTTTTAAGGGTATATGAATAATGCAGGTAATGATAAACAGCGATAGTGTACATTTTTATTTTCAAAATTGGCCTTGTCAGGCTGTTTGACTTGTTAAAAGGAAAAATAAAAATTTTGTTTTGAAAGCATTTTCTGTTTAAACTCCATATGGCGTTAGGAGTTGCCGGTATTGAAAAAAAAAAAAAAAAAAAAAAAAAAAAAAAAAAAGAGAAGTAATGATATGAACGCTTCCACGAAATTCGTAAATTGCTCTGAACGCGACTCGCGTGAGTCCCATGTCGGATACTCTAAATATTATTTTTATTTCTATATATCAAAAATAAAAAATGGTTTCCATTTTAACCGTTTCAGTTCTTTAATAATATAGCTAATGTGTCCACCATATTTAATTTACATCTCAAAATATATTTTTTGTATTAATAATAGTTTATTTATATCTACTTTATAATTTATGATATAATTCAAAGAAATGTATAATAAAATTTATAAGACCGAGACTTTATTAGCTAAAATGATTTTATCAAAATTTGGATATAAACCCGCCTGTCAATTTTTATTTGTTCTTAATTGATCTTCTTTTTTGATCCTATTATTTGGTCTATTTAAAATAAATCCACTACATCATTTGTTGTATAAACTTTTCTAGTAGTAAATATACACTACGATCTTAAAATGATCGTCTTCAAAAAAAAAATCTTAAATTGATCAAATTTAGATGAAATCGTTCTTTCCCTTTTGGTTAATAGATATTATAATTTATGTTAAAAATATATTAGAAAACTATATAAAATTTGATATTATTATATGCATATATATATGAACTATATGACTGAGCATAATTAAATTTTCTTAAAGTAAAATAAAGCCCCGCGGCCAAAAAGCAGACACATTAAAGAATCAAATTTTATCATTCTTCTTTTTCTGTAATCAAGTAAATTTTATCATTGCTCAAAGTTAATCAACAAATTATATATTAGATTGTATAGAATGTATTAAAAAATTATATATTTTTTTTATAATTAAAAAAAAAAGCAGCGGAGTCATGAGTCCATAAATAATATAGTGAGTGAGTCAAATAGATACATTTTTTTAACTTTTTTTCTTTGTCGTACGATAGCAGCGGAGATGAACACTTAAGTCTAAATGGAACTGCTAAAATTTGAACTTCAACTTTCATATTTACAGATGTAAAAATTCAGCTAGCTCCTACCATTGAAGTACAACTTTCAGTGCCTAAAAAATTATATATTTAAGTAACATAAGTCATACTTTAAAATAAATATTTTTTTGAAACGAATAATAAAATTATGAAAATGTAAAATTATTAAAGCAGAACAGTAAGATTAAGGGCCAGCCAGTTTGTCACCTCACCAAGACACCAACCGTATTTGCCACTTTGCTATTCTCTGATTTATTTTATTCCTCAAAAGTCCCAAAGCTTTTTTTTCTTCCTTTTCCTGTCTGCCCGGAGATGGATCTCTATGGCTCATATTCTCTCCCTCCGATGGACTGAGAAGGAAACAAATTTATTGGGGCTTTAGGGATTCTCTTTGAATTCCAAAATTTCTTAAAAATGGGGGCCTACGAAACCACCAACTCCAACTCTGAACATTCTGGCAATGAAGGAGCCAAGACCCATGAAACCGAGGTGGTCTTGAATATCTACGATCTCACCCCTCTCAATAATTACATTTATTGGTTCGGTTTCGGAATCTTTCATTCGGGTATTGAAGGTTTGCGTTCAGTTCCTCGTATACTATCATTTTTCTTTTATTTTATTTATTTTCTGTTTATGCTTTTTCCAAGTGTTTTTAGATGTTTTATGTTTTTTCATGATCTGGGTGTTGCTGTTATTTTCTTCTCTGTTGTTGCATGGCGTTATGTCTGGATTTTGAAAAGGGAGGGAGGGAACGGCTTTGAATATTGGGCTTTTTCTTCTTTTATTTTATTAATGACTATTTTTGATTGTGATAGTTTTTCCTCTTTTAACGTTTCCTTCTTAATTTCAAGCTTAATGGCTTCAAAAAAAAAAAAGGAAAAAAAGATGGCAATCTTTGGGCTTTCTGGAATAATTAATATTTCTATGGAACGTTAAACTTTGAATTTGGTCATTGTGCACCTTGGCAAATGATAATTCCACTACCAAATTCATGTTGAGGAACTTCCTTTACACTGTTAATGATGGGTGGTCTCTTTTGGTCGAATTGAAGTTGTGTTTAATCCTTGCATCCTTTGTGGACATATAATGGCTTAAAAAGCATTTTTTCGAAACCAATATGAGGTTTAATAGTTGATTCCAACTTGTATAATTTGTTCATGGATATATGCATTCATTTGAATTCTATTGTTCCAAGTGAGACAGAGTGCAAAATGTCTTTTAGATGTTCCTTTATATACTTGCTTAGTTGAGAGAGAGATATGAAATAGTGTTCGGGTTGTTTTGTGTACCATATAGATGGTTTGTACCATTAAGACGACAAGACCTAACTAGTTAGATCATTTTTTTATCATACTTTTTTTTTTTCATTCTTTTTTTTTCCTTTTTATAGTAGCTTCATGAAAATCTAGTTAAATCTAGAATCTTGTCTTTTGAAACAATGACAAACCAATTAGTTCAAGTTAAGAAGAATTATCTTTCTTTTTCTTTGCATAAGATTAAAGAAATCTGCTGAATTACTGCATGTTTCTACTTGTATATGAACAGTTCATGGCAAGGAGTACGGTTTTGGAGCCCATGACTTCCCAGCTAGTGGAGTTTTTGAAGTGGAGCCAAGGTGCTGCCCAGGTTTTCTTTACCGAAGTTCTATCTCCCTGGGCCGCATAAATATGTCACCTTCTGAATTCCGTACATTTATTGAGAATGTGGCTTCAGAGTATCATGGTGATACATATCATCTCATTACCAAGAATTGCAACCACTTCACAGATGACATGTCATCAAGGCTGACAGGAAAGCGGGTCCCTGGTTGGGTAAATCGGCTTGCTCGGCTAGGTACAAGGAATTTTGAAATTTGTTAATTTACCGCTTTTTTATTTTCATCTGTGTTCAGTCTATATTCTACTGCTATTATAAAAAATAAAAATTATAATATGTTTCATGTACTTGAAGATGTTATGGACATGAACTGACAATTGGTAAATTGTTTACCATGAAAACAAAAATCATTAATTCTTAGTTTTTGACATGGATTTCAGACTTTCAGTTAATTCAGTTGTTACTCTTTGCCTCTGTACAAGTTCATTTAGTTTATTTGTCTAGGAACTTGGTTTTTGGTCAGGTTTAGGAAAACTTTTGCATTTGCAGAAGCACATCATTCTTGTGATAGCCCAAATTTTGTCCTCGATCCTGCTTATAAGTATTTGGCTTTCAAAAAAAAAATTCAAAGCAATTGAAAACATTGGTTCTTTTCTCATGTTCTCTCCCTACTCTTTTTCATTAAAAGTTGTCTATTTCTCTACATTCTGTTTGTAACATTCTCTTTACAAATTCCTCTTTTCTGAAAATATATATACTATTGAAAAATTTGAAGTCACATGCTCCATTACTAAGCCTTCCTTTTATTTGAAATCTCAGGTTCATTTTGTAGTTGTCTACTTCCTGAAAGCCTTCAAGTATCTACTGTTAAACAGCTGCCTGAATACCATGAATGTTCTGGTGAGTACTTTCTTTTTAGCATTTCGGATTAGTGCTCTCTCTCTCTCCCCCAATTATATATATATGTACACATAATATGTATTCTCATAGCATTTGGAACCCTAATTTGTTGGTGTCATGGGTGGGTTTGTTCAGAAGAAGAATGTACGGAGTCTCTATCAAGCACCACTCCTCGTGAATCAACGGAAATTGAAGATGATCAAGAGAAGCGCCTGCTGTCACCATTGGCTGGGCAGTCACCAAAATCTGGAAGTGGGAGTGCAGTGGCTTTTGTTAAAGAGATTCACAGGTGAAACTTATTATCACTCCTTTTGAGGAAAGAGGGGAGAAGAAAGTCACCCCTGTATAACTATTGTGTCAATATTGGCTTCTTTTAAGGAAAGAACTTGTTTCAATCTGTAGAGTTTATCCCACTTGTATTTTTAACTTGCTTACGATTTGCTTTTATTTTATATTTTTTTATATTTTATTTTGGTATCATTTGTTGTCCATGTTAAGGCTACTGTTTTATTTATTTGTTGGAAATGAGGAATCTGAAACTAGATTATTATCTGTTGTAATTGTTCATTTTTATAATGAGAGTTCTGTACAAGGCCGTATCATTCTTTACATGTTTTGCATTGGTTGCTAGAAAGGACCGTTTACAATGAGACTCTCCTAATAACAGTCTCACTACTGAGATCCTTATCATTTATGAATCAATGTTAACTATTTATGGATCAATATTAATCTTTACTTTTCTTTTTTTTTCAACTTTTTCCTTTTGATTATTTTGGGGTAGGAAATTTATGCCTTAAAATTTGTTACCGGAACTTCTTGTAGTCGTTAGGGAACTCTGTTTTTTACGGGGTCAATATGCATACCTAACACTGCAAGCGTTAAATTTCTGTTTCTTAGGCAAAGAAAAGTGAAAAGAATTAAAGTAGAGGATGGAATCAAAAGTGAGTGACGGTAATCCATCAACATCCACAAAAAATAGAGGGGAAAAAATGTCAAATTTGTTTGGTTGCATTTACTTCTTTATTTTCTTTATTAAATTCAATCATAAAAATATATTTCCTCTACCTTTCCCTTTTGTATCATACCAAATAGAGAAATGTCGAACAATTATTTATGTTGTATCATACCAAACAACATGAAAGATTAAACTTTTAATTTTCTTTTCCTTTAATTTTGGAGTTTATCGGCAGGAGCTGAATCGGCACAAATCTGGGCTGTGCGAGGGAGGGAGGTACCGATGAAAGACCGAGCCTCAATCTGCGAGGCTGGGCTATCACGGCTAGGGAGGGAGGAGAGTCCCCTAGCTTGGGCTCTGCACGGCTAGAGGAAGTTCCTGCTTTGGGAGCTTATCGGCAGGACCTGTGCGCATATGGGGAGGGGATTTTTGGGCCGAGGAGCTGAATCAGCACAAATCTGGGCTATGCGCAAAAGGGAGGTACTGGTGAGGGACCGAGCCTTAATCGGCGAGGCTGGGCTGTCACGGCTAGGGAGGGAGGAGAGTCCCCAAGCCTGGGCTCTGCACGGCTAGAGGAGGTTCCTGCTTTGGGAGCTTATCGGCAGGAGCTGTGCGTAGACGAGGAAGGGATTTTTGGGCGGAGGCTCGATCGCGGGGGAGGATACCGGCGAGCTGAGAGAGCGGAGACCGGGGGCGAAAGAAATTTTGGGAAAACCCGGTTCCCTTGCTCTCTGTGATCGCGCGTGTGTGTGTGTGTGAGGGGGTTGGGTCGGGGACGGTAATAACCCGCTTGTCGGGTTTTGTAGTCAAACTGTATATATATAGGGACGCTAGTGAAAGCGCCCCCGCTCTCCACTCGGAGTCCGAAAGCATTTTCGGTCAAAATGCAAATTTTGTTTCAATTTAATTTCGGTCAAAATTTGAGGCCCAGTCAAAATTAATTTAAACAAAACAAAATGGTGCGTTTTGGGTTTCCTCCTCATGCGTGCATTTGTTTCAAATTTTCCTCCTCCTATGTGCTTTTCTTTCAAATTTTGCTCGACGTCGCCGAGATCCAATCTCAAATATTTCGTCGCAGAGAGAGAAACCATCTGAAATCGCTCCATCGCTGGCCACCGACCGAAAGCCATCTGAAATCTTTGTTGGCAGAGGCTGAAAGAAACTCGAGAAAGCGTTCGCACCCTTCACACCAGAAATTGTTCTCACCCTTCACACCACCATGGAAACCCGATAAATCGTTCGCACCCGACGCACCAGAGACCGAAGCCCATCTGAAAAAACAGCTCATTTTTTTCACTTTTTGCACCAGGTATTTACTAGTTTGTTTACTGAGCTGCTTTCTTTCATAGTGAGATCTCAAAAGCTTAAGGATGAGATTATTCTTTTGAAGTTTAGGTCCACTGACTAGGATATATAAATCTAAATAATTAATCACGTCGATGACCATGCACAGTACCTTGAGTCAAATTTTTCATGCCCATTAAAAATCCGGTATGTATATCTGCGTCTAAGGTCTTACCTTTTAGATTAAAAAACCCACCTCATAATCGGTTAGCAATATGAACTGTTATTTTATTTTATTTTGGTGAATTATAAACTATAATTTGTTCTTGTGACAGAGACGAACATTCCTAAAATTCTAATAAGATTTTATATTAGGTAATGTCATTTTCTGTCATTGTTGTATGAAATTTTGAGATCAGTATTCAATTTGGTTTAGGAATATTGATGATTGGAAAACATGCCTATCGGAAGCATACAAGAGATGTGGCCAATAAAGTACTAGCATTACTAATTGACTATTATTAGTGCATGACATGTGTCTCTGTCTCTGCGCATGTTTTTTTTTTTTTTTGGAAAAAAGCAGCTTTTGGGCATGTTGCAGAGAAACCGTTGAATTTAACTTACATTCACAATAGAGGTGACAACAGGACTATATTGGACCTTGCTATGACCTAGCGAGGAATTCTTGGGATTTTGTATGAAATTCTTGGTCCATATATTTCCTCCCTCTAATGTTCATTGGCTGATTATTTGGAACTTGCTTTCATTGGTAGCTCTGGAAATTGATATAAGTATTAGAATGATGCTTGTGCATTTGCTTTGGTTTAGTCCTCAGTTCTATTGCTAGTAAGTAGTAACTTTGCAGGCTTGAAATGGGCATTAGGTTAATATTAATAATTTAGATTTAAAAATGGAAGATAACAACTAGTTTCTGGGACAGTTTTAAAAGATTATATGGTGCATGGAGAATTCTACTTATGAAGTGATTACACGTGAGATCTGCCAGGTTTTGCTAGCTTTCTCAAACTGTAGTCTACTGTATCTTGAAAATTTTATTGCTTTTTTTAGATATCAGGTTTATTCTAGAGTTGGCATTGAACTATCTTAATAAAATACAATTTTAATGTGCTAGAACAATAAAAGTTCTGGAAACTAGAGCTTAAAAATGAGTCATTTGCATATTAGCATAGAACCTTAATAGCATCTAATATGCAGTTTGAATTGCAGGGTTTTGCTTCACTACTGGCAGGAATATGCATATCCAGCATGGGCAGACCTATGTCTTATGAGCAGGCTGTTGCGTGGAAAATTCTAAATGATGATGATTCGAATCATTGTCTGGCTTTCATGTTCGTAAACTGGTCTTTTGTGTGATGGTGAAGACAAATAATTACTCTTAAACTCTTTGGCTATCAATTAAGTTATGTAGTTGTTACAAGTACTTTAGAGAATTATGAAATCAAATGCTGTAGAAAGCAAGATTTCATAGAAAAACTTACCTCCATGTATGCATCTTAAATTTAATCAATGCTGGATTAATGGTTATTTTTGAATGCTACTTTTTGCGCATAGTAGAATGTGATATTTCAACCAAATTAAGATTGTGTTATTTCAAAGTGTTATTTGTAATTTCAAAGTGTCATTTGTACAGCAGATTGTTATTTCGAAGTGTCATTTTTGGATGCTACTTTGATTGTTATTTCAAAGTGTCATTTGAACAGCAAATTCCCTATTGTTTTGGTGCATCTCAAAAGAATTTTGACAGTTCAGGAGATGTTCTCCTTTGCGAGGAAGTCCGAATCCAACATAATCTTCTTGGCTGTGGTCTGAAAAAATCTGAAATGTAAATAAGAAAAATCTAAGCATGTTGATTAATGAACTTCCAAACAAGTATTACATTTCATTAAATGTTCCAAACAAAAAACATAAATATATAATCACCACTGCAGGTTCTTAAATAACAAATACAAAATTCTAAATTATATTTATAAAAATTAAAACAACTCCTAAAGTTATAACAAGCATACATACGTAATCAATAGTTTTTTGTCTCATAAGAGTTCTATGCTTGTCTTTTTTTTGCTTTTCAATTAAAATATTGAGTATAACATTCACATTGGACTTCAACTCTCAAACATTGACCTTTAGTTCCGAATTTGAGCTACTGGATTGTAATTCATCGTCCCAAACAAAGTTTCTACAAAATTCATCATCCTGTAAAATAGCATTTAGTTAGGATTGTTGTAAACAAACCTTGATATTATAGCATTTCCAATATTTTCTATTTGGATTTTTTCTGAATGAGATGTCTTTGGCTTCATATAAGCGTCACATACACATTTTTGTTGGTTGGAATATCATTTGTACTCGATGACAACATTGTACCTAAAAAGAAATAAAACAAAACGTGTTTAATTATAACCTTCAAACACATTTAGTGAGTGACATTAGCAAAGTAGTTGAGCTTGAGCCAATGCATTCAAGATGGATTCAACAGTATAATATTCCTGACAAATCAACACAACATATAATTCCCAACATTTTTTTTATCTTTTTCAGAATAATGCAATGCCATGAAATGCATAATGAAAATCATCTTTTAGATGACTGATTGACAGAAATCATTTAACCAAAGCTAAGACATAAAATATAGATTACAGAGAGATATGTCTATTAGATAGGCATCCTAGTGTTAATGTACAGCAACTTAAGTTATTTCTCAACTTATAACTACATCTCTGGATAAATATATAAAACATAGAATTATTCTCTGGATAAATATTTCTCAACTTATAACTACATCTCAATCAATAAATGAAAATTTAAAATTGTAGTTAGGATGTAGCAATCCTAAACAATAACCAAGTTATTCATGTATCTGGTTATAAATTGGGAGATTCAGGAGCTTATTATGATTTATATATAACAAAGTCTCTGTCATTTGTTTTTTTTTTTTTAGAAAACAAAGTATCTGTCTTGACTCAAAAATGAAAATAAAAATATTTCGTTTAATTAGATTGCAGCATCCGTGGCTACTGTTTACTATATTTAGTGATGCTCTTTCCTATAAATGATTAAAAATTTCATGTTGGTTGTTCAATTTTTAAGTGCTCATGAAATTTCACACATTACTGGAAAATGGATTTTTTGGAGAGATCAAAATAGACAAGTGAAAGCATTCTGGTGCTATTAATTTGGCTTTTCACACAATACAACAGACACTTCAAAAGAATAATCTCATCCTTAAGCTTTTGAGATCTCACTATGAAAGAAAGCAGCTCAATAAACAAACCAGTAAATACCTAGTGCGAAAAGTGAAAAAAACGAGCTGTTTTTTCAAATAGGCTTCGGTCTCTAGTGCACCAGGTGCTAGCGAGTGTGAACAGTTTCTCGAGTTTCTCTCAGCCAGCAATGGAGTGATTTTAAATGGTTTCTCTCTCTGCGACGAAATATTTGAGATTAGATCTCGGCGGCGTCGAGCAAAATTTGAAAGAAAAGCACGCAGGAGGAGAAAAATTTGAAACAAATGCACGCATAAGAATGAAACCCAAAATGCACTGTTTTGTTTTGGTTAAATTAATTTTGACCGCAGCCTCAAATTTTGACCGAAATTAAATTGAAACAAAACTCGCATTTTGACCGAAAATGCTTTCAACTCCGAGTGGAGAGCAGAGGTGCTCTCACTAGCGTCTGTGTGTGTGTGTGTGTGTGTGTGTGTGGGTGTGTGTGTGTGTGTGTATAAAGCCAAATATATAAGTAACATGTACGCCAATTTGAACATAAATTGTTATTTTGCAGCCACTGCCATATTTGTAGTGATCAATTCTTGTTTCTCACAATTTTGTTTTAAAGTACTTTCCGTACTATTTTCTTGCTTCTTGCTCATTAAACGTTTGCTTAATAATTGAATAGAGTAAATTATGAACTCCCATCGAGCCCCAATTTTGAAGTTAGCCAACCACAGACCTCGTCCATTTCTTCAGGAATTGTATGGTGGCCAAGACTGCAAATCAAAACAACAAGAACATGATATTCAAATTCCCCGTTCATCAAAAGATTGAATAAAATAGCTTGGCTGAATATATCTATTTACATACCTATTATAGGATTTGAAAGTCACATCTTGAAATCCGGTTGAACTCAAAGCCCGTGAAGATTTCTCACCAAATTTATAAGGAACAACATCATCACCTACAAAAGTTCAAATGCTACCGTTTAGATGGTATTCTTAGTTTACACAAGTCACACTAATGATCAGGTAGATAATGTAGAAAGTATTCCACAATTTGCAGACCACTGGATAGACATCTGTAGAAAATTTTGATTCTAAACTTTCCAGCCAATGGCTATGCAAGTAATTTGCCAAAGACAATAAAACCAATGGTAGCTCCGTACAAGAAACACTTATGAATACCTTTTCCATGGCACAACAAAATAGGAAACGATGTAGCACGCCTCCTGGCTTCATCCGCCCCTTCTAACCTGTTTTTCAGGGTCCTGGAAAAGAACAAAATTTTATTACCAATGGACAGCAAAATTGCAAAAACAAATAAATAGGTTCTGTTGACGAGATAGGAGGAAAAATAAGAAGTCAAACTTTGCACACGGAAGCCATCCACTAAGTCCAACAACTGCACTCAGATTGGCTGGGTAGGGATTATTGTTCCCATATTTCCCTGCAGTAAAGCAGGTACCAGAGTACAGAGCAGTAGCTGCACCCATACTGAAGCCTCCTACTCCAAGTTTAACTGCAAAACAGAAAACTTCACTTAGGTTGATAAAAGAAACTTCCAAACTTGGGAAATTAAATTCAAAAATAAGTACCATAAGAATATAGAATGTTATAATACCAAAAGATGCAGTCTTCAACCTAAATGGATAGGAAAATGGTTTATGGCATCAATTTCTTTTTATTATTTTTTATGGATAAAATGACATTATTTACCTCATCTTGATCTAGACAATCATGCTATACATCAATTTTGCTTGCTACTAAATATAATTTAGTTATTCTAATTTACAAGTAAAACACATCAAATAAATCCACATTCATGGGTTGTTTTCTAACAACCTCTTAGTTAATTGTAAAACTTCAGAAGTGTTAATGCCTCATAAAATGTGTCCACATATCAAATATACCTCATAAAAAATGGAAAGGAACTAAAATGTCTGACACAATGCAATTGGTAAGTAATTGATAGTTGTATGATTCAAAGTGTTCACTGTTTCTTCTATCATCCTTCTTTAATCAGGAAGGGAATTAGAATCGGCTTCAATTAAAAACACTCAGCACACATCATCATATACAAAACTCTAATAGTGAAGACCTACTATCAGCAGGCTCTGTTGACAGCAAATTTGCAACATGTGCTGCTGAAGCATCCAAACCCTCTAAATCATCTGGAGCATCTTCCGACAGTTCTCCCACATCAAACCCTGAATTATACTCAATTAGCATTTCATTAGTACAGAACCAGCAGAGCAACATTAGAACAATCAAATGAACATTCTAATTACAAAAATTCACCTCATAAACCAAAGGCAATTTTCCTTTCTTGTGACATGGCTGTCTCAGGATGAGATCTCTATTTAAGTATTTAATTGAAATTTGCAGTATAACTAGTAGTACAGATAACATAGTGATTTATATCAAGATAAAATAGCGGGTCAATTTTATATCAACCAGACAAGCAAATAGACTTACAAGCAGTTGAAGGAAAGCCACCAAAAACAGAAATTGGTTGAGTAGGAGCAGTTGGGCATATCCATTTAATCTGCATCATATTAATTTAACCATGTTTGTATGAAGTCACAAGTAAACTTCTAATTTTTATAATAGGAGGCAATTATAAGGAGAGAAAAAAAAAACAAAAAAAAAAACAAAAAAACAAAATCAAAAACAAAAACAAAAAAAGGTGTAACATTTGATGTAAGAAAATTTGAGATGTGAACATCCTTACATTTGGAAGAGGAAGGGTCTCCAAGAGTTGGGACCAACTGTCAATCAGAAAAAAAAAAGATTAAATGAAAGTTTAAGATTTCAATTAATGTATACTCAATTATTCTAAGCAACTACTTTGTGGCTCGACTCCACTATATCATGATGTGTAAACCTTATTTCAGACGTCCCTTAGAAAATATTTCAACAGATTTCAACGTCCCTTACAAAATAATCACCCAGATTTCAGACGTACAAAAATTTATTTAACCAACAATGAAGAACAACAAGAAGCAACAAAAAGAAGACAAGTTTTAAATAGTGAAAACTCAACCAATTCAGACCAAACCATTACCAACAACCAAAGCATAAGAAAACAGGACGAAATCCAGGGTTAGTCAAATACTATACCAGTACTGCATGAACCATCTATAAAATAAATGAAATAAGTGATTACATAAACTTATACCTTGAGCCATTATCACCTAGGCCATGTAACCAAACTACAGTGGCTTGGTGTCTACCTTTGGGTCTGACCACATAGGTCCTTCCAAACTCAAATGCCCTTCTAACAGTTCTTCCGCCTGCAACCGTTACACTCAAAATTCTAATTTATTAAGAAAACATAAGAAAAAATGAGGACAAACAGAACTTTAAAACGTCCAGGAAAAAAAACATAGTTTCAACACAGTTATACTCCAATAGAAAATCCAGATAAATTGAAAACAGAAACATAACACTTGGTCGTAAGAACTCATCTGGTAGATAAAAAGGCATAACTAAAAATAGCAACTTTACCAGACAAGAGCAATGAAAATAAAAGAATAACTAACCAGAACCCACAGAAGGGCCAGTAAAGCTCATATTATGCCCCAAAAAATATAGCACTAACCAAATTCAACTGCAGCGTGAGACGAACACAGATCCTGCAATAAAGAAAATCCAAAATTCAGATTTGTATCAATATCCAGTTTCTTTGGAATCCGAATAATTAGGAAGGAACACATTAGTGCCCATATAGGATCTCAATGATTTAGGCACCATAGCAAAGCTATGAGACCTAGTATCTACATTACCACAAGTAAGCACAACAGAGCATATTCTGAGATGAATCTCAGATATACATTTCCCACATTCATTGCTTTCTATGCCCTTGTAACTTGTACAACCTAAGATATGAAAAGAACTACTTGTTCGCTGATAGAAAACAAATGTAGATAATAAAACACCATAAATAATATATGTTACCACAGAGATCCACAAACCAAAGGTAATCAAATAGATAATAAGTTGTTTCCCAAACAATTACACTAGAACAGCTAACTTCTAAATTCCACAATCGCCAAATGTTAAGCAGAGCCAAAGAGTAGTTAAAAGACCTTGGTAGATTTCGTGGACACCTAAATTACTTGGAGCATTTGAGATTCCTAGGCTATATGACAACTTCAATTTGACATACAACAAACCCACAATAAATTACACAACAGTTCGTCCCTAAATCAGTTACTTGTACCCTACATGCCTCCCTCCAAAAAATTTATATCGTATTACAGCATAAAATGAAAAAAAAATAAAAAACTAAAGAAAATCATAACAACCCCTTATCTACAATGGCCGAAAATTCCCAACACATCTTAATTCGAAGTCTAAATCCCAGAATCGACAAAATAAAAGACCGAAGAATTCAAAACTTTTGTGTTTCACATTAAACATAGCTATAGGATTTAGGGTTAATGCCATTGCAACAAACCTCAAATTACTTTCAGACGCTCCGAGAAGCTTCACAGTCTCTGTTATTTGCTTGCGTGCGTGTCTCTCACTCTATCACACTTCACACACGCACAGTGTGTCTGTTTTCTCTTCCCCAAATTTATCAAGGGAAGTATATTTAATTAGGAATTTTGAGATTTTTACAGTTTTTGTTAAATCATTGATTTGATAGGTTTTTATAGATTTTTACAGGGGTTATAAAAATATTTTTAATTTTAAATGATTGTTATAAATTTTTTTAAATGATTTTTATAGATTTTAAATTTTTTTCATAAAAATAAATTTAATGATTTATAAATTTAAACGGTTTTTATAGTTTTTTATGTTTAAAATTTTTATATTATTTTACATATATGAAATATTTTTATATAGTTTTTTTAATTTTTATTTNCAAATAATCACTTACAACAAATGCAGAGAGACATATTATTACAATAATCGATGGGTGTTCAACTATACATGATTTATTGCATCATATATTCTATACTACGGTTGTTTTAAAGAAACAGTAGTATAGCTTATTGCATCATATAGTATACATGATTTACAATAAGTTTTACCATATGTTAAAGACTGAAAAAAAGCAACATAATGAAGCACAGTTTGATCAAAATTTCGACTTTCTATTACATCAATGATAAATTCAACCACCAAAGTTCACATAACTTCACGCCGTCCCAGCATTGAAACATATACATTATTACCTCTCAAATTCTCAATTGTAGTTGATTAAAATTGCCCAACAAAGGCCTCTCTTTTTCCTTGTTAATTCTATGGCAGATTTATAGCAACTCTCTCTCTCTCTAACCCCTCTTCACTTTTCAAGATGCCTCGATACCTGGCTCACGAATCTGAATGGATGTTCTTGACAAACTTGCCTCAAGCTCATTTAACTCGTCCATGTCCAGTTCGTCGTCGTCATCATCTTCATCTGGTGGAGCTTCTTCGGAATCAGCAACAACACTAGAAGCAGCGCTTGGTCCCCCCACTGCTGTGCTGTCCTTGGCCTGATAATGGGCATGGGAGTACTTGTACAATAAGGCACCAGTTATAATATTTAACACACAATAATTTATTTACCAAAAAAAAAAAGGCACCAGAATTTAAACAAGAATGTTCTGGTATATAGAGCTCATACACAAAATCTGACAATTGAACTTGTTGATCAGGGTTTAAATGCTCTACAATGCATTGCTAACAAGGACAAAGATGTACTTGTTATAAGCAGCCAGAAATCAGATATGAACTAAACTAGTACCTGGGCAATTATGACATATACAATGTGTTTTAAGCATAACATGTGATATAACTCCATTCAGCCAAACCAAAAAAGTTGTTGACCAAATTCCAAGCCGCTTTAATAGCAGTAGAACCAGCAACTTCTTTCAGCAAGTCAATTTAATATTAAATAAACGACCGTACATCTCTATTATTTGGCAACACAGGACTTAGATATGGCAGTGGATTGGCAACAGTTAGAATGAGAAATTTCTGATGTTTTCTTGCAGATTTGATTGGTTACAATGCCAGTAATTTAAAAATTATATCAAATTGTTGTGATTTGAGCCTTTTCTCTCTCTTATGAATTTCATTTTATATTTTTTATTAGTTTATTTTCCACATGATGCAATGATAAAAGTTGATTGTATCATGGAATATGCAAGTCCTGTGCCCTTTGTCAGTATCCAAGTATCTGACACGTGAATGGCAGGATAGATTGAAGAGTCTTGAGTAACATAATTTTCAAGTAACAACACTTCTACAACATAATACATAAACCAAGATTTCTATTGTGTCTTTATGAGACTTCACCTTGCACGGAGAAACATATATGGGAAAATTACACCAAAAGCCCTCTATTTTGCAACATCAAACCTTTTTTAACACAACTATTTATAGTTTTGAAGTGTCAATTGAATGTAAGAAAATGTGCAGATATAAACTAGACTTTCATTGATTATGCTTTATATGAAAATGTGACAATTTATAAGTGAATATTGCACAAATCTGTGTTGAAAAAGGAGTAACATTGCAACAAGAATAACATAAAAGGTGGTGCTTCTGTACTTCTTGTACATACATATGCATTCTCCTAATCTTCCCAAAAAAAAAAAAAAAAAAGAGGTAATTTTCTTGACAACTTACACGACAATTGCAAAAACTTGTGCACAAAAGGAGAAATTTCAATATCATAATATTTGCTACCTTAAGATGATAAAGACAACAAGGCATGCAAATATATTCATTAAAATTAGCAGTTATAAATTGTCAGCCTTAGTGAGCCATTAAAAAAAAAGAAAAAAAAAAAGGGAAATAGTATAATATAAGATTTCCTTGAACTCAGAACCACACTTTTAACCATTACTATACATCATAAATAGTTTAGGACAAAGAAAAAGCAAATTTACCTTTTGTTGAGCAACCTGAGGTTCTTCTTCTCTCAAGTATTTTTCATATGCCTCAACATCATCCACAAACAAGCTAGAATCCGAAAGGAACAGTTCACGACCACTGAAAACATGGAAACATAAATAAGTACCACTTTAAGCACATATCTTTAACTGAATGAAACTTACAGGGGATTAAAAAGAAAAAAAGAAAAAAAAAAAACACAAAAACAAAAACAAAAAACAAAAAAAAAACCTCATGCGGTCATTCTTAGCCCTCTCTGCTTGTTGTGCAGCAAGACCAGCATCTCTTTCTTCCATCTTTTTCTTCTTCCATAGAAAGAACAGCTCAGGAGTCATAGGAGTGGTGGTTGTTACTTTTGCACGCTGAAGTAATCAACAGTTGAACCAAAATTAGGATCGGAATCACAAAACTGAGTTCAGATAAAGATGATTTGAAAAGGAATAATCAAATCAAGAAAATAAAGATGTTTCTGTCACAATAAAGGAGAGTAAAAGGCACACTTAACAAATATGATTGTACCTGATTTTCAATCTCCTCCTCAATGGGAATCTTGTTGGCCTCTTCCTCAAGAAGTGCCTTCATTTGAGATTTCAAAACATAGCCTGGAGGAAGAGCATGTCTGTAGTGACAATCTTTGCCACCATTTGGGCAATCCCAGAACCAACCATACTGTTTCTTTTCAACTGCATCAAGAAAGTATTTGCAAACCTGGTATGGCGTACAAGGAAGTTAATAACACAAATCCCGATGTATAGAATGTTCAACCCCATTAATAAATCGTATCACATGGAATATGTAAAGCAGAATTATAATCAACAAAGTCAGACAGCACATGAAATGAATATCTGCCTCCTCAGTGATCGAAGACAGATTAGTAGAAATTCCACGAGGGTCCACATCAACTCAAAATGCAGATAAGAGAGTTAAAGATTGGCTCCGATAACATGGGGTCACTGTAGATTCCCAATTTCTCTTCAACCCAATGAACACCTTCCAAACTAGAAAGATCAGCAATCCCAGGGACTCAAAAAGATATGAGTCTCCCTAAATATGCTGCATATATTTAACAAACAAAGACCTGAATAATTTACAATTACCCATCCACCATGACAAAACTAATAATGCTTAATATCCATTTGCCAAAGTTTTCCAAATCTCCAGAAAAATGAAATCTTCTTTCATTCATATTTCAAAAAAAAAAATAAAAAAAATCAAATTGCCATCATGACATATAATGGTTTAATATCCATGCTAGATACAAATCCATCAAATAGAGAATTTCAATTATCAGTGATTCCATGTAGTAGCTAATCTTTTGAACATCCACAACAGCCACCATAAAAATAAATTTTCATATTATATAGTCTATGAGATACCACTCATAATGCACACATCAAGGCACCAAATCTCCAAAATGCTAATGATGCAGATCTGTTACTTTTTCTTACTTTTTTTCCTCTTCTTTTTCCCCTCTTCCTACATGAATCTGTAACCTAGGCTGTCAATAAATAAATGGACAAGGTCAATAAATACTTGGATATGGCCAACTTAGTTAAAATATACCAAAGTTAATTTACCTATTCCTCAAGACATGTTTCAGATATCAGATTGTCACCTAAATGAAGAACACTACATAATTTATGTATGCCACTTAAAAACAACAAATCCATCAGAAGTCATTGAAGCTGCTCACAAAGGTACAACTGTTACATGGCCACAATATTGAAAGATAAGCTGTATCTCACTTACAATCACCAGAACTACCAAGAACTACGAGCTTGTACTCAACTGACACTCGATTTTCTTGACGGCTTGAAGGTGAGGCAGCCTATTTCTTAGGGCAAAAGGCGCTCCCTCCTAACTCCTTACACTTATCCCAGGGACAGGGACTACGGCTTGACCTTCGGGACCAAGCTTGCAATCCCATGCCTACAGTTAGTTGTATGTGCAAAGATACATAATACAACAAAAAGTTATCAATGCCCCTGTAGCAGCTTATCATCAAGTTTCAAAGATCTTTTCAGTTCCTTATCTTTTAACAATTAATGGTTTGGATTTACAGGACCCTTAGGGTTTTGGGTTCTAGAATTTATTGTAATGGGTCTTTAAATTAGATGCTCATAACAAACACTTGATCAATTTCATATAGAGAGAATCACTATTACCATTTCAAAGACTTTTCTCAAAGTTGATAGTAGATCTTTAACCAATTAATATTTTATTTCTCCATCACTTAATACAGGTATTGATTTACAATGAAAACATATAGCAAATCATCTAAAAAGGCCAACCATATTTTTTTTGCAAGATAATTAAAGTATGCTCCACATTACCTTAAATCATCGGATAAGGAACTAAACATTACACCCTTATCTCTTGCTGCCAAGTTCAAGAAGAATAACGGAAACTTACATATAGACATCACAGTTTTTCTATCAATAAGCTCAAATGTAACATAACAGTAATTAAAAACATTTTGACCAAAATGATGAATGTGCCTACTCTAGACTGCATAACTTCTATACGAGCCCCAAATCTGAGCCATAAAATTGCTCAAGCATTTTGACCCGTAATGAAAGGGGGTTAATAACAACCACCATATCAAAAACATTTTATATAAAATAAAAAATGAAAACCCCAATGAGCAGGTGCAAAGGATAAATATTTAGAGAGAAAGAGGGAGAGCAACCAACATCTGCAAATGCAAAATCCTTAATACAAGACCTGTCATCTGAATAACATGCTCAAAAGATTCAAGATTTGAGAATATAAACATACAATTTCGGTCGGTTTATTCGGGTTATACTCTGTTTTCTTCGACTCCACGACCTTCTCCAACTTCTCTTGATCCCAATCCTCCATGGTGTCTTCTAATAGTAGAAACAAAACACCGACAAGTTAAGCACTCAGTCACGGAATTATACAACACATAAAACTGAAAGCAATATTCAGACATGCTTATTCATTCACCTCCGTCACGCTTATCACTGTAAATATCAATCTTTTCTCCCTTCCTCTGGACATTCAAGTCATGTGAGAACTTGCATTTAAAACCCTTGGTACACTGTCCCGCCTTGAAAAACTCACATAGAATAGATTTGGGATCAACACCTATCCAAATCCACAAAATATAATTACATAAAGCCCAAAATATACAAAAGCCAAAACCACAAATAGCTACTACAGAAAAGTGAAAACACCAAACACAATTACAAGTAAGAAGCAGGACTAAGAGCAAACAGTACATACCCACTGGTACTTTTGGCTGACTGACAGCAACCTTAAACAAATCATTCAGCTCCTTCTCTTTAGCTTTCTCGTCCTCCTTCTTTTTCTGTCATTCAATGATCCAATCTCAATCAGTCCCTGCTTCTTTAAACAATATGACCAGCTCCCAAAGGAAAAATAAAAAATAATAATAATCCCACTAAACATTATAAAAAATCAAAAAAGGAAATAACCTTTTTCACTACAGGATAAATTCTGAAAAAACCAATTACCGCCAAAACAAATAGAATCCAATACAAAACGGGAATAAAAGAAAAAAAAAAAGCACTAACATATGAGAATCTATCCGACTAAGAAACAGCGAGAGGCGGACCTTGGCAGCGACTTTAGTCGCGTCTGCTTTTGGCTGGACCGATTGCTTAAGATTCTGAACGTATTTTTGAACATTCTTGCTCTTGTTCTTGTTTTTGAGCCCGAAAGTCTTATCCTCAACGACTTTCTGCTTCTTCGCCAAGTCGGCTTTAGGTTGCTGCTTCGGCGGCATATCTATCGCATTCAATCAAACTTTCTCAATAAACCCAGAAAAAGAAAAAAGAAAAAAATTCGAACTTTCTCACCCCCCAAATAAAAAAGTTTAAACTTTAATAATTGTTATTGTAGATTTGGTGAAAAAGAGGGGTTAGGGTTTTGAGCAGATGAATCAGATAGTTCTTCTATTAGTTATGGGAAAACGATGATAATGTTGGCCAACAAGACGGAGAAGGGAAGGGTATGACGGTTTTTGTATTTGTTTTCCCTAAAATGCCCAACTCGTCCTTCTCTTCCTTGGATGGCTTGCAAGACTCTTCGATCTGATTACAAACTTTAGAAGGATCCAGAGGGAGGTTGGGTTAAATGGGAAATTCAGGTGAACAAGGAGGGTTATTTTTGTCACTTTAAAAATGAGTTTTGTTGAAGAATTATATGTTGTCTCATTTGGACATAAATTGCCCTTCAAAAGGTACAACTTTTAAGCAATGATCTAATCATTAGCTGCCGCGTGTCATCCCCATCCCAAATGATGCGTACGACATGCCGTTTATATGGTAAACAAACAAGAAGAGGTGACGAAAAGAGTTTTTAATGTTGAATCGTAGCCACGAGCACGTAGCGAAGCAGCAGAGTTGCTGAACCAGAAGGTAGAAGAAAGAGATGAGGTTCCGTACTGTTTCTAGGGTTCCCGAATGTAAAAACGCAGCGTTTTTGCTGTTTCAGTCTCGAGCTTTCCGTTCCTACTCAAAAATTCAATCTACGCCCGAACGGTTCGTCAAAGTTGCAATTACCGTTATATGATAATATATATATATATTATTTTTGACGATGAACTAAACTTTGATTGATTGGAAAAGGTTATCGGTGAATTGCAGGTGTTTTGGAATTGCTTTCGACATTGATGGGGTTATTCTCCGAGACCGTGTTCCAATTGGAGGATCATCCCGAGCTTTGAGAAGATTGTACGGAGATTCTGGTACTGATTTAACTTTTTTTTCTCTTTCTTTATCGGAATGAAGAAATTATTTAAGCATTATAATTTTAGAAAATCTCTTTGCATTACATAATTCGTTTTTGGTATAAAATGGTGGAGTTTTTTGTAGTGGCTGATGATTTAGATTTGGTTGTAGAAAGAAATGTTTAAGCTTTTTTGTCAGGTTTGATTTTGTATTCTAATTACTAATTTAATCAAAATGTAACTCTGCCTTGGTTGATTGTTGTTTCTTTGTAGGTGGTTTGAACATTCCTTTTCTGTTCTTAACCAATGGTAAGTTGTCTTAAGTGTTCTGATTATAGCATGTTGCTAAGAATGTTGTTATTCCTAAGATGGTATAGTCCCCTCATTGTGATTAAATATGTAATTTTTTAGTGTTTGGTTTCTATATCTACAAATTGCCTTAGCTTATTGTCAATCACCTTAACTTTATTAGAAAAGCCAAAAATTTATGAAAATTCAAAAGAATGCCTTGTTGTTTTTCTAAAACTGTATGTCTTAAACAAAAAGGTTATCAATATTATTCCATTTTTCTAATTTTAGGCAATATCTTTTCTATTTTCTTTTCCTTTGAGCTGAAAAAGCATGACAAGGGCACGGGTTTACTCTCTTAAGTAATAAAATTGTTCTATCCCAAAAACCAGAAAGGTTTTACAAAGAACCTGCCTTTTTTTTCCCCTTTGGAATAAAGGAAGAAGATAGATGAACCAAAGTGCAGTTTAATGTTTGTCTTCTCTTTGTAGCATACAAGGCAATAAAAGTGAAGTCAGTCTGGTTCGTTTAGGAAATCCAGCTGTGTCTATTCCAGTTTTTCCTCATTTTGAGTTGTTACAACTTACAACAAATAAGCTCTAAGTGTATCATAGCCATTACAATTTTTCAGCTTCTCAGATGCTATTAAATGATTGAATTGGTCCCATAAAAGATAGCTCCAGTTGTTAATATCCACTGCTCCCAAAATAGCTGGTCCTTGGTTCAAGTAACCCAATGAATGAAATAAATAAATACATAAAAACTAAATGATTGAATTATTTACTCAACTTTTACTTCTGGTACTTTGTTTTCATACTTAGCAAACTAATCTTTGTGTGACTTAGTGACTGTGTGCAAATATAACTCTCAGCCTCTTTTCCAACTGAATAAATCATTAGTAACTCTTTTGTAAGTACGTTTTTAAGACCTAGATTTGATGACTGTATAATAATATTCTCCTATACAGGAGGTGGTATCCCAGAATCAAGACGAGCCAATGAGCTAGGTGAACTTTTGGGAGTTCACATTTTGCCTTCTCAGGTAATGCGTTCAAGCTTTTGTACTTATATTAATTTTAAAAGTTTCATGAGCTAAACCATTTTTTTTTATGTCTATCATTTGACTGATGGAACCCTTTGTATAGCTGTCTTTTTTCCAATATTGCGATGCAGGTTGTACAAGGCCATACACCTTTTAAAAATTTGTTGGACAGGTATATATAATAGTCTTTTACAACTCTTTAGTTTCAAATAAACAACATTTTTTTTTATATAAATTGACACGATAGGGTTAAGGCTTAAGCACCATCTCCCCTCCCCACCCCCCTTGTTTTCATACAATCTTCCAATACCTCATCATAATCAATGTAACAAATTAATATGTAAATCAAACTCCAGATCATTAAGCTTGGTTCATGCTTGTAGCATCTTTTCTGTCAACATTTTATTATAAGGAAGATATATTATTTTCCCTTTAAAAGTTTCATGCAATTGCCTTTTCTCAAATGAGAAAAATTTTGTTTCTCAAAACTTGTTTTCTTCAGATATGAGAATGAACTAATTGTTGCTACTGGAAAAGGGGAACCAGCTCTTGTGATGTCAGAGTACGGTTTCAAGTAAGTTCTTAACTCAATCTTTTACTTGCTCTTCTAATCAAAATAAGAAGTCTGTTACAGTTCTAGACGTTTTAAGATTCTAAAGAAACTATCATATCTGAAGTTACTTTTTAATTAATTTATTTTTTTATTTTTTTATTGTGGCAGAAAAGTTCTTTCAGTAGAAGAGTATGCTTCCTTTTTCAAGAACATTGATCCTGTATCTCAGTACAAGAGCTGGACAACAATGCAGGCATTAGATTTGGATCCTTACGCAAATAAGCTGGTGACAAAGCACGATGTTTTATCTGACAGGGTTAAGGCAGCATTTGTAGTCAGTGATCCTGTAGATTGGGGTAGGGACATTCAGGTAACCTTTTTGATATTTAAGATGTAGGTTGCAGTATCAATAGTACTTTCTAGTATATGAGGAACTTTAGTGGTTTTAAATTCATTCAAATTATTGTAATTTGAATAGTACTTATAGAATAAAATTTGAAGATTTAATATGGAAGTAGAAGAGCAAAGTAAATCAAAAGAAAATTAGTTATCAATATGTTAGTAGTCACCGAATTATCACGGAAAATGATGATCTATGGTTTGAAGTTTTTAATTAGAGCTATTTAAGGCAAATATGGGATGCTTGTGGACTTACAGATCTTGTCAAAACATTAATCAGCAGGAAGGAGGCAGCTCCGTTTAGCTCCAACCTCGAGATTCTACATCTGAACTAGATTTCTCTGGAATTTCCTATAGTTTAAGCACATTAATAATCAATTAAAACATAAAAAATAAAATGGCATGGATCCTCCTACTTATTTATCGGTAGATTCTCACATATTTACCATCATCTTGTTGGATATTATGTTTCTTATTTATTTCTGGCTGTTGAATTGGACTAGGTTCTGTGCGACATTTTAAGATCTGGAGGGCTTCCTGGACAAAAGAATGGGCATCAACCTCCATTATATTTTGCCGCAGATGATTTGGAGTATCAGGTTGGTTGCTCCTGTTATCTAGAGATCTGAAATTGAACCCTAGATCTTCAGACAGAAAGCAACAATTCAAAATTTGTTCAGTTCTTCAAAGTGTCCTCAAAGTGGAAGTGAAAGTGAAAGTGAAAATTCATGTGCATCTAACGATGAGATTATTTGGCAGGAAGGACCATAAAACCCTGGACCCTAAATTGACATCCTTATTCATATATAGCATCTGATCTGTGTTTCTCCATAATAGATTTCTTTGGTGGCCCACAAAATGAACCATTGCAATGACCATATCCAGTATGTAGTCATGTCTGACGTCAGAAATAAAAATGTAGCCGTGCACGAACTTTCTTCTGTCTTAATACAGTTAAATATGCTGAGCTGTATAAATATAATTCAAATCTTGTCTTTTTCTTCATCCTTGTTAACTTTATTCATCTTTTGAACTTCAGGTTTTACACAGTTCTGACAGTTGCCTAATGATAATCAATACAGGCTGCATTTCCTTCTGAGCGACTTGGGATGGGTGCTTTCAGAACTGCTTTAGAAAGCGTCTTCAATAGGTAAGTTTAGGTCAGTCTCATGTTCAGAACTATAAATTATTGACATGACATTTTAGAAGTCAGTTTTACATCAAACTGAGCCATTGGTAAATGAACCACTTCATTATATAATCAGCACAATCAGATATCTTTAGAATCTCATTATTGCTTTGATACTTGTTCTTGGTAAACCGATGCATTGATCATTATATGGCTCATCCAGTCTACAATATCATAAGTTGTTACCATTCAATTTTACCACTTCCACTGCTCACAAGTTATAAAACTCATTAGACATGGGAACAGAGAAAGTTTTTAGCTGAAACTATTATGTGGTTTGCACTACTTTGCAGAGAAATTTAAGAAAGTGCAAAGCTGAAATTGTAATCTGTATGTGGCATGTGTTTTAATCAATATATAATATCCATAAAACTTTAATAATTTAGCAAACACTCATAAATTGCTTCAAATTCTGCAAATGTTTGACTGCTCTACAAAGTAGCTGTTTTTACCAAAATGGGCCTTACGGTCTAACCAAGTGACATTTAGCATCATGAACTGCCTTTCCCTTATGTGAGGATTTGCGGTGCAGAATTCACCATGATGCTTTACGATATATATCTTTCGGGAAGCCAAACACATTTGTATTTAAGAATGCAGAAGCTATATTGAGACAGCTCCAGCCATCTTATTCTGATGATCATCTTATTAATAATGGAGATTCTGGTTCCCAACCTTTCAAAACTCTTTATATGATTGGTGATAACCCAGTGGTTGATGTCAAAGGTGCAAAGCAGGTTTGTCTTTCTACTCGTTCTATGGTCTTCAAACCTTATTTCTTAGACTATGTTTATCATGTTTTGCAATTGATTTGGATTTAAGATATCTTTTGATAATCAGGCAGGACATCCTTGGTTTTCTATTTTGACAAGAACAGGCGTGTTTAAGGGGAAATATAATCATGCAGATTTTCCAGCAGATCTGGTAAGTTAAATTGTCTTTTTTTTTTTTCTTTTTTTTTTTTTTGGGATAAGAAACAACCTTTGATTGATAGGAAATCAATACAGAGGGTAGAGGAGAGGATAAGAAATCCTCAAAAAAACATAAGAAAAAAAGAAACAAAACAGGAACATTAAGATACTAACTAAGATAGTAAGTCAGATTGGCCTTTGAAATCTGAAAAATTAATGGAGCAGGGTAATAGAATATAAAATTATTTGCATTTCATGTTGTTATCGACTTGTTGCTTGTGCAGGTGGTTGATACAGTAGAAGAGGCAGTGGATTATATTCTGAAAAGGGAGAGTGCTTCTTAGTTCCTAACATTTTAGAGCATGATCTTTTTGTTTTCCTTGTATGTTATCTAACATTTTTTTATTTTATTTTTCGTCCATTGTTTATTGTTGTCTAACTTGATCTCAATTATTTTACAAAATTGCAAGACACTCCTATTGCATGTAGATTATTTGAGAGTGAAAAATTAAAACAAAGTCATCCAGTTCTTAAGATACGGTGCCAACCCTTTCTCTAGGTAAATCTGAAATTTCTGTAATTGTTAAAATAGATATTGTAAAGATTTGAAGAAATTATCATTATATTGAAGAGGGAAATGACAAAATTATGAGCAAAAACATTGGCGGTTAATGTGGGAATGCCATTCCAACATTTAAGTGCCTGAACAATATTGAAACCATTTAAATGCCCTCTTTTTTACAAGGTGATAATTGGGGCAGTGGATGCGCTGTCACTGTTGGGTCTATACCGAGCCTCTAAGCTTTTGTCAATGCGAAAACGATATGATTTTCTCATACAGCTTATTATTATTATTATTATTATT